>JAODAL010005093.1:0-147959 GCA_025379985.1 Phyllomedusa bahiana
TCCAAGATCTTTAGCCTCAAACCCATGGGAGTGTAATTGGGTGAATGGAAACAGGCAAAGGGTTACCTCAGGGGAGGGAAAACCTGCTCCCCACAGCAAAAGTTTAAGCAGCATTTTTTTTTTGTTCTCGGGGAAGTAGAAGTGAAGCGTTTTTTCGGGCCTGACTGTTTCCCGAAGCGGCTCTTTTACCGGGTGGCCAAAAGTATTGGCACCCCCGGGAGTTCTGTCAGATAATACTCAGGTTCTTTCCCGAAAATGATTGCAATCCTAATTCTTTGGTATTATTAAACTTTCTTAATTTTTTTTCAATGGAAAACCACAAAAGAATTGTCATAAAGCCCAAATTGGTTTTTAATTCCAAAACCCAAAAATAAAAAAAAAAGGGTCTTGGGGCCCAAAAAAATTGGCACTGTTTAAAAAAAAACATGTGAAAGGTTCTCTAAATTTTTGTAATTTTAAAAACACCTGTTTAAAAATTACTGGGGGCACCTGATCGGTGTTGGCAATTTAAATAAATCACCCCCTTGGGAGCAGTTGACATGGGATTAAGGGTTACTCAAACCCCTGTCCCGTGTCCTTGGGTGCCAAAAATTTACATGGAAAAAAAAGAAAGAAGACCCCAAAAAAAATTTTTGAAGACTTGAGAAACCCAAAAAGGTGAGGAAGATGGCAAACCAAGGCTAAAAGTCCTTTTCCAAAGACCCCGATTTTTCCTTTGTCTTTCGTTAGCAGTGTCATCAAGAAGTGTAAAGCCCATGGCACTGTGGTAAACCCCCCTAGATGTAAACCCCTTGGGACTGTGGCAAAACCCCCCCAAAGGGGATGTGGCTAACCCCCCCCATGGGACTGTGGCTAACCCCCCCCCCCGATGTAAAAAACCCATGGCACTGGGGCTAAAAATCCCAAAGGCCCAAAATGTGGCTAACCCCCTTCCCCCTGGCACGGGGGCTAAAACCCCCCTAGTTTTAAAAAGCCCCTGGCACCTGTGGCTAACCCCCCTAGAAAGGAAAAAAGAGCCAATGGCACTGTGGTAACCTCCTAGATTTTGGAAAGGAAAACCCCTTTGGGACTGGGCTAACCTCCCTAGGGTGGGAAGCCCATGGCACTGTGGCTTTAAAATCCCCCATGGACTGTGGGCTAAACCCCCCTTGATGTGGACGGAGCCGATGGCACTGTGGCTAACCTCCCTAGATGTAAAGCCCATGGCACTGTGGCTAACCTCCCTATGGCACTGTGGCTAACCTCCCTCTATGTGGACGGAGCCCATGGGACTGTTGCTAACCTCCCTAGATGTGGACGGAGCCCATGGCACTGTGGCTAACCTCCCTAGATGTGGACGGAGCCCATGGCACTGTGGCTAACCTCCCTAGATGTGGACGGAGCCCATGGCACTGTGGCTAACCTCCCTATGGCACTGTGGCTAACTCCCTAGATGTGGACGGAAAAGAAAAATTGACAAGAGATTTCAACGCAAGATTGTGCGGGTGGTGGATAAAGAACCTCGACTAACATCCAAACAAGTTCAAGCTGCCCTGCAGTCCGAGGGTACAGCAGTGTCAACCCGTACTATCTGTCGGCATCTGAATGAAAAGGGACTGTATGGTAGGATACCCAGGAAGACCCCACTTCTTACCCCGAGAAATAAAAAAGCCAGGCTGGAGTTTGCCCAAACTTACCTGAGAGAGCCCAAAACGTTTTGGAAGAATGTTCTCTGGTCAGATGAGACAAAAGTAGAGCTTTTTGGGAAAAGGCATCAACATAGAGTTTACAGGAAAAAAAGAGGCATTCAAAGAAAAGAACACAGTCCCTACAGTCATGGCGGAGGTTCCCTGATGTTTTGGGGTTGCTTTGCTGCCTCTGGCACTGGACTGCTTGGCCGTGTGCATGGCATTATGAAGTCTGAAGACTACCAACAAATTTTGCAGCATAATGTAGGGCCCAGTGTGAGAAATCTGGGTCTCCCTCAGAGGTCATGGGTCTTCCAGCAGGACAATGACCCAAAACACAGTTCAAAAAGCACTAGAAAAGGGTTTGAGAGAAAGCGCTGGAGACTTCTAAAGTGGCAGCAAGAGTCCAGACCTGAATCCCATAGAACACCTGTGGAGAGATCTCAAAATGGCAGTTTGGAGAAGGCACCCTTCAAATCTCAGAGACCTGGAGCAGTTTGCCAAAGAAGAATGGTCTAAAATTCCAGCAGAGCATTGTAAGAAACTCATTGATGGTTACCGGAAGCGGTTGTTCCCAGTTATTTTAGATAAAGGTTGTGCTACCAAGCATTAGGCTGAGGGTGCATATACTTTTGTCCGGCCCATTTTTGGAGTTTTGTGTGAAATGATCAATGATTTGATTTTTGTTTCATTCTCTTTTTGTATTTTTTTCATTGCAAGCAAAATAAATGAATATATTAATACCAAAGAATTTGTGATCGCAATCATTTTCAGGAAGATACTGAGTATTATCTGACAGAATTGGAGGGGTGCCAATACTTTTGGCCACCACTGTATACCCTGAGATTGTTAGAGATGTTTCCGCTGTGGTCACCAATTTTCCCCAACTCAAGTTAGTGTAGAGAGGCCGTTCTCTAGCCTGGAAATAATGATATCAGATGTGAGGTCGTCTCTGAAGGATCTGATGGGGGCGATACAGAACAAATTAACAGGCTCAGCAAATGTTAATCAGGACGTTTTTGTTGAAAACTGTTTTTCCCACTTCCTGCAGCGTTTCGCATATTTACAATTTACTAAGGTTTTTTCTGCTCTAAAGTCGCATACAATAAATATAGTTTACATCAACAAGCAAAAGGGTAACAATGTTTTGAACTTGTGACTTCAAGGCTCCATATCTCCCCATCCACTACAGCTTTGAACGTGAGACTCCCATCATTTTATGGACAATCCTCTTGGCTGGCACATACATAACTTTGTTCTGCAGCTATTTAGCATCTGCTTAGTTCTGCAGATTCTTGTCCTGTAATTGCATAGTTACTGTTTTGCCTAATAGCTCAGTGTGTTATTAGGCTGATTCCCAAGCAGAAGGTCACTGGTCCAAGCCGCCATGAAGATGATTTCCTAAGAAAAGAGAAGCAGCATCATCCAGCTCATCGATAGCGTCTCTGGGACAAGAAAATTGCCAAACTGCATCATGTGAGGCCCTGACAGCGGGAAGAATATGAAATTAAGTCCGTGCAAAGCCAAGAGGTGACGTCCAGGGGAAATATCAGAGCCAACAAGTCGCTCGTCACAAGGTCGATCAGTTCTGACGCTGAGACACGGCAGTGGAGGCAGCTCGCAGGATCCATAAGAGTGAGATCACAGATGTCCATGCAAGCTGCGGGCACATTACACAGGGCTGGAATGATGGCCCAAGAAAAAGGGAAGAATCTGCGACTTCAATCTCCTCATAAGAAGCTTCGGCAAAGAGTTTACAGAAAAGGACGAAAAATGGAAGAAATGGGAGCGATGAGATGAAAGTCAGTAGACCGGGCTCTGATGGGGGGAATGGGAAGAACCAAGGGAGAAGGGGCGAAAGGAGCGAGAAATTTAAGAAACTGTCAGGTTCGGTGGAGGAAGCCTGAGGATAAGCGGATGGTTCATAGCCAAATATGTTTAGATACTTGACCAGGAGCAATGTTGATCTCAAGGCTGAGCTCTATGTGAGTGTCCTACAAGATGAGTTACTTCATACACTCCAGTACTATGGGGAGGAAGAGTACGACATAGTGTCCTTAGGACAATGACCTGAAGCAGATGTCAAGGTTGGAGAAGGAAGTGTTCAATGACAAAGAAGTAGAGTTGCTCTATTGGTCTCCACAGTCCCCAGACCTCAACCCTACCCAACACTTGTGGGGAGAGTTGATGAAAAAGCTGCATTCATACCCAAGTCCAGTCTGCACCAACATTGGGAACATGTAGAAGAGACCTGGGAGCAGATTTCGGGGGAGACCTGCTTGAATCTGATCCATAGCCAAGAAGGATTCAGGCAGAGCTGAAAGCCACAGGGGGATTTACCAAATACTAACAAAATAATAAAAACTAACATTTTGATTTTTAGGAGCAAAACAGTAACAATGAAGTTACAGGAAAGAATCTGCAGAAATCAGGAGAGGCTAAATACTTGCAAGTCACATTTATGTACAAAATAGGTAAGAAGATTGTCTATAAAATGATGGGAGCCTCATGTACAAAGCTGTAGTGGATGGTGAGATATGGAGCCTGAAAGTCACAAGGTCAAAACATTGTTACCATTTTGCTTGTCCGTGTCTGTTCTACCTAAATAGCTTGATTATTGTATCATAAGGTGATAAAAAGCCTCATGTTACCATTTTACTACAGTAAAGTTACCACTTACACATGCGCCATGTATGAGGGAGTCGCAGATTGGGAAATTGAAGAGATGGACCTTTTGGCTTACCGACTCCACAGCCCTGGTCACAGATATTAGACTTGGTCGTCCCAATCAGTGACTCCTGGACTTCATGTAAAATGGGATTCAGCCTCTCATCGTCATTTGTCCTCTCGGTTCTCAGATTTAGGCCGTTTGGTAAAGTTTTCTGTGGAAGACAATGGTCATTATGGTCACTGACCCCACAAGGATGGACGAGGACAGGAACCAGACGGCGGCGGCGGCCAGGATATTAGAGCTCACCCTGGAGATAATCCATGTGATCACCGGAGAGGTGAGCGTCTCACATCACTCCTATCTCTATTAATCAGATAGGACATGACTGGAAGGTGAAGGCTCCTTAAAATCTATGGAGTGATCGGGGTCTCCCCATACACAGGATTACACAGTAGTGAAGAAGTCGTCTGGTGAGTGTGTGGCCCCCCGTGTGTCAGGAGGACGGAGCAGCACCCAGAGCCCCGAGCCTCCACCTCATTCACTGATACAGAAGGTCCTAGAGCTGAGCAGCAGGATGACTGAGCTGCTGACTGGAGAGGTGAGTGCTGCTGGGAATGCTGGGACACCCCAAGGGATGAAGTGTCTGGAGGAGAATTGTATCATTGTCTGTGTCAGGTTCCTATAAGGTGTCAGGATGTCGCCGTCTATTTCTCCATGGAGGAGTGGGAGTATTTAGAGGGACACAAGGATCTGTACAAGGACGTCATGATGGAGGATCAGCCGCCCCTCACATCACCAGGTAAGAGGAGACCTCCCTGATTATAGAGGAGACCAGGTGTGAGGGTCACCTAGATCCCATCATCTGATCATCACATAGAAACAATAGATTCAGTCCCTGTGTTTATGTCCTATAGATGGATTCAGTAGGAGAAATCCACCAGAGAGACGTCCCCGTCCTCTATATTCCCCAGATGGTCCAGAGGAAGAGCAGAACCTCCCACTGGATGATCAGGTAGATGAAGCTGAGATTCCTGGAAATCCTCTATAGATTGATGTAATGAAGCTTCTCCTAATCTCCTCCAGCAGCAGTGGAGTATACGCCGTATCTCATCTTGTTATTGTTGGGAGCAGCTACAAATGGTTTCTGCTTCCATAAAGGATTGTTCACATCAGCACAAATCCCGCTTTACTTCTTTATGAAGTAGTGCTGTGCATACATTTCAGCCTTCTGGGAAGAGTTCCCCGTTCTCCACTGTATATACTTCAATTCACAAAGGCCACAACAACTTTCTTTTGCAATAAACTTGTTTTCCGTAGTTTTTCCGATAGTCCATACGATTAAGCCCATAGAACCGTAATACAATTAGCCCCATCTGAAGAGGGGAAACCTCAGTAATGAGATGTGTAAAAGCTGTGACATTACTGAATAATGGGAATGAGCAGCTTCTACTTCAAGATAGATCCTTCCATGTGGCCACAACACATTGTTCTGTACAATCCTTGGGGGAATGTTGCTCCTGTCTGATCGGCCCCTTAGGAGAACCTTCTTCTTTAGTACAGATTGGGTCCTACTTTCTGGGGGTTTGACCTTCACCTGAATGTAGGATAAACTCTGCTCCTTGTTGCTTTGTCTCAGGTCCTTAATATGGAATCCTTGCAGGAAAGGTCCAGAGGAGCGATGAGTGGACGGGAAAACCCTGGATCAGTGTCAGTGACTGGTAAGAACCTTCCAGAAATCTTCTCTTTTTTATTCTGTTCTTATAAATCGCAGACACCATTTACTTCCAACATTCTTCCTGCTTCCAATGGAGGAGATGTACAATTTTACACATAGATCCTGCTGATCTGTTCCCACTATATTCATGACCCTGGTACAATGTGACCCCAAATGGCTACAAACCCCTCTGTACAGATACAATTACAGTCACAGAACTGGAGTGCAGATAGAAATTCAGAGT
Organism: Phyllomedusa bahiana; assembly: GCA_025379985.1. Taxonomy (NCBI): domain Eukaryota; kingdom Metazoa; phylum Chordata; class Amphibia; order Anura; family Hylidae; genus Phyllomedusa; species Phyllomedusa bahiana. The sequence goes on from JAODAL010005093.1 coordinate 6,297, forward strand.
GACGGCTGCAGGATCACATAAGAGGGAACCTTCCCCATAGGAACGTACATTGTAAAGCCTCGGTTATCAACCTGTGGTACTTGGGTCCTCAGGGTCCATGTAGCAGTCACTGTGGTATATTGGTGTCCATGGACCAGGCCTTAGGGGCTAGTGAGGTCAATGAACCACTCCTTAGGGGGTATTGGATTCTACGTACCAGTCACTAGGGGGGGTACTCCATGTTTCCAGCTTTAAGGGGTTTAGGGGTCCATGTACCGACCTGATTAGAGTATTGGGGTCTGTGTACCTATGTCTATGGGGATTTGTGAAATATTCATGCTATGAATGTACTAAATAAGATAATATATCATTATATTCTGGGGGAACACTGATGTAATTTGTTTCAGTAGAGGGTACTTGGCCTAGAAAATGCTGAGGAGCATTGTAAAATCTGGGGAATAAGGAATAGACACATGAGGTTTAGGTTCCTGGTGGTCTTAAGAGGGGAGTTGTTTGATATAGTGAATTAAATTCACACTTGCCATTTTTATTGCTCCAATGCATCAAAAATAAAAAGCAAAACAACCTTGGAAACACATAGTTCTGCATAGGAGCTGTTGACACAGAACAGTAGGACATTATTTATAAAGACTATTTACAAGGTTCCTTCCTCTCATGTCCCCTGCATTGGAGCTCTGTATAGAATGGCCGTGAAGGTGGACAGAGCCTCAAATCCCAGTGATGGACAGAGCATTATTTCTGGGGCAGATGCCAATATTCACCATGTGGTCAGAAAGTGAGTGTGGAAACTATAGGGCTGTAGGTTTCTCCTCTATTGTGGGTAAAATATGTGAAGGTGTTCTATGAGAGGCCACTGCTCTGCCTTTTTTTTATTGTAACTGAAGAAAACCTTCTATGGATTTGGTGACTGAATTAAGATTCATTTTTTACACAGAAATTATAAAATACCGACTTTTGTTCGGAAAAAATTTCTCTCTTTGCAGGTGAAGACTTGATGAGAGGCCTCCATGGACATCAACTTTCAGTTTCATATTATAAAGTAGAAGATAATGAATCAGGAACTGACAAAATAACCGGACCTGAGAGAGTTCAGAAAGCATTTCCATGTTCAGAATGTGAGAAATGTTTTGGTTACAAATCATTGCTTCCAGAATGTCAGAGAATTCACAAAGGGAGAGAAACTGTTTTCTTGCTCAGAATGGTGAAAAATCTTTTACTTTAAAACCAGTCTTGGTTACCATCAGAGAATTTTTACACAGGAGAGAAACCATTTTCATGTTCAGAATGTGGAAAATCTTTCATTAAGAACTCTGATCTTGTTCGACATCTTCGAATTCACACAGGGGAGAAGCCATTTTCATGTATCATATGTGGGAAATGTTTTAAAGATAAATCAAATCTTGCTAAACATCAGAGTTCACACAGGGGAGAAAACCCTATTCTGTTCAGAATGTGGGAAAGGTTTTAAGGATAAAGCTTATCTTGTTTTACATCAGCGCCTTCACACAGGGGAGAAACCGTTTTTCATGTTCAAGATGTGGGAAAAACTTTTAGACAAAATTTGCCCTTATTGGACATGAGAACTTCACACAGGGGAGAAGCCATTTCCATGTTCAGAATGTGGGAAAAACTTTTATTCGGAAATCATGTCTTGTTCGTCACCAAAGAGTTCATACAGTAGAGGATTCTAAATCATGTACAGATCTCTTTGAACTTACACAGGGAACATAAATTGACCTACCCCCATTCCGCAGGGGTTTTTTGAGGGTTGGTCCCCGTCGGGCTAATTTACGCTTCTAGAGGGAATTAGTTTCAGCTGATAGGTGAGGATGGTGCTTTTAATTTTAGATTTTTTTTAAACATGTACTGTTCCCCAAAAGGGTTTGGAGCAAAATAAGAATGTTGGGCGGGGGGAAAATGTGGTTTCAAGTGGGGAAGTTACTGTCTCGTGATAAAAAAAAAGGGGGTGATTAATGTAAAATACTTGGGACTAATCCCGGGTTACTTTTTGGCACAAGGGGCAATTTGGGGGGTCACTGATATAAGGAGTACCACAGGGGGTTTTTTTATTAAGGGGTTGTTACAGGTGGGGGTCAGTTTTTGGGCCCTTCCTTTTAATATTTTTATTAATGATTTTCATATGGGTTTGCGCGAAAAAAATAATCTTTGCAGCGATATACTCTGAAATAATCAAAACAATAGGGACAAAGTGTTTTACAAAGGGTTGATAAGTTGGGGCCTGGGCCGGGAAAATGGCGATGAGGGTTTTAAACAGAAAAATTCAAAGGGTTCTGACTGGGGAGGAAAAATCCCCTCCCCCGATTACATGGGGACATAAACTTTAAATGAGCAGCCTGTCAGGTAGAGCTGTCAAAGCAAATGGTTAGGGGGGATTAAAAGGGGCATAGTGCACATATGGAAAATTTCTCCCCCTTTTAAAAAATCAATGGGCAGTAACTGGATATTGTTTACAGTTCTGGCATCTTTCAAAAAGACATTGTAGAATCAACCATTGGAAGGAGCAAAAAAAACAATAAAAGGAAAGATGCTAAATACCCAGAAAGATTAGCAAGATTAGGGTTATTTAGTTTAGAGAAAAGATGGCTTTGGGGGGACATAATAAATATGTTTAAATATATTAAAGGTCAATATAGAGATCTATCCCAAGATCTATTTATACCGAGAACTGTATCCAGAACAAGGGGGCGTCCTCTGTCTTGAGGAAAGAAAGTTTCTATATAAAAATAGAAAAGGATTCTTTACTGTAAGTGCAGTGAGACTGTGGAACCCTCTGCCAGAGAAACTTATCATGGTGAATTCACTAACAGAGTTATAGAAGGGCTTGGATGCATTTCTAGATGTAATAATATAACAATTTATAGTGAGCGGGATTTTGGAGAAGGGTCTGGATATATTTCTAGATATAATAATTTTACAGGAAGGGGAAAAGCTACAGTTACCCCTGATCCCCACTACTGTATCTCTTTTATAAAACATGGTATTCATATTGTAAGATAGACCGAAAAACAATATTCCTCCCTGTATATGTAATATTTTTAAAAGCTCTCCAAGAACTGCAGCTGAATATTGAATTGGGGTTGACTTGGGGTAAATGCCGTGCCCAAGGCAATCCCAGAAAATTTTGCCAAAACTTTGGTTATTATGCTGAAAGTAATATGTTTATTGTCCAAAAATTAATACCACGCAAAATAAAAAATACATTTTAATTTCATTTATAATAACAGTGTCCCAAATGTGCTGACTCATGGGCTTCCAAGCCTACGTTTTAGAAGCTCTTCAAGTCTCATTACTGCGAGATGTTGTTTCCGAGGTACAATGTCCAGCAAAGTCTAGGCGGCTGGGCGGCTGGACCACACATTGCTATAGTTTTGCCACACTTTTTATATGGGTGTGGTTTCTTTCCATAACACCACCATTTACCTTCAAATATCCCACAGATAGAAAATAGCATTTAAAAACTGAGCTGATTTGTGATAAAAATACATAAAGTGTGGTTTTCTTTTATTAATGTAAAGTTCCTTTGTTTGCATTTCCAATGAAAAATTAATTATGGGAATTATAAACTATTTGTTAATATTTTTATATTTTTCATTGTTCCTAAGTAAAATCTTAAACATATTTGTAATTTGTAAGTTAATTTTGTTCCATAAAAAGAGGATCAGGATGTTCCAAGCTGAAACAAAAACTTTTTGTTGATGCAAAATCTACTATCTATCAACGTAATTTACGTTTCCATTTTTTTTAACTTTTGCTTTTCCTGTATGAAATTCAATTAATTTTAATGAGATTTTAATCGGGGATTAAATTTGGTTTTCCTTGTTTAAGCCTAAATTCTAGATACGGCATTAGCCCACACCAACAGGACTCGCTGAGACTTGAAGTTGACCCAGCGATATTGCTACGTTAGAATAGTATCTTAATAATAGAAACAATAAGCTTTTGTTTGATTTCTAGCCTGCTGTGATCTCTTTGTAATCACTGATAATACTAGAATGACTCCATAGCTAACCGATTGAGAACATGATTTATAGTAGATGCTGTATTGCTTTTATCATTTTATAGGATATCCTTTTATATAGCTTTCTCATTATCATGTTAGTTTATATCACTTAAGTGGTGTGAGTAGGGAAAAAATGATTGCTATTTTTTTGCCAACTGGCAATAAGAGTTTGTCTGAGATAATTTTGGTCTCCGCCATATTCCTCGAGCACAATTCATAAATGTCATTTATTTTACGAATGTTGGCGCAACAACGCTCCTCAAAAATTGGCGCAAGCAAAGTGTCAAGATGTCGGACGGGTGCCCGTTTTTGCCATAAAAATCTTTCACAACCTTCATTTGGATAGGTGTGGTGGTAAAAGATTGAATCGTAATAAGGTCCTAGTTGCTTTTTAAAATAAGACCCTTTTTAGAATAGAGTAGAAAAGCTCTATTTATTCCTGTTCCTTTATTATCACTACCCTTTATTAGAAAAGTGTTAACCTATCCCTTTTAACTTGCTGTTTTCGTCATTTTTCTTGACAGTTTTTGGTTATAAAGTGTGGAATAATTTATGGAAGTATCAATCACATATTGTGATACATGTCTTAATTCAATTAGGGTAAGTCTTCGGAAAGTGGAGTCGCCCTTTTTCAGGGCGGGTGCTCTACTTTGGATAGGTTTGTTATTAGTTTTTTACTCATTCATCACAGTTGCTTTGAAACCCATCTTCATTGATGACATCAAAACCGTGAGTAAATCGCGACACATTCATTTGTATGGTGGATTGAGTGATGTTTGATACATTACATCTGTGAAGATTGATATTTGAAACTATCCGAGATGTTTATTTTATACCCTGATTTGATTGTTGTGATTTCTAATGAGTAGGGTGATTTTTACCATGGGTATTAAAAGAGTTTTTAATGGGTAATAAGAAAAGTTATATTTTATACTAGAATTTTTTATTTTTTTTGTGAGTCGCGACATTTGCAGGCTCACATAAAGCCTAACTCTCATATAAATGGATATATATTACATAGAGTGCTTGGATTTTCTAAATCGTACTCCGTGCCCAAAAGCTCAGTTTTAGCAGTTTTGAGGTTTTCAGTAATTGTTTAACACACCGTCTCCAAATCTCCTATGTGTCAAAGCAGCTTTTGGGCCCCCTCAGGATCCAGGGCCACGATAGCGCTGCTACCGCTGCACCTACCTATAGCTACGCTACCTGCTTGCAAGCGTTCTCATCTTTTCAGTTAGCTATTAAAAGGAATGAAGTATTTTAGCCTCTCAATTTTTTTCTGTCACTCTTAGAGCCAAATTTTCTTCACTAAGTTGTTCCACGTATCCAGTTTACTGTTATAGATGGTAATTATGGCTTTTCAGCTGTATAGGTATAAAAACCAGGTATTTAGAGTTGAGCAGTGGCCTCATGTTTTGCTGCTGTCTTACATCCTCACCTGTGGCAGTGCTTTGTATTGATAACAAAGCACCTGACCTGGTGGACTCATCTTTACGTCTTTGTTTGAGGGACGTAAGTCATACTTGTCTTGATGATGTTGTTGTTGTAAATTACATGAACAGCGACAATGCCTGGAACTGGGGATTGACCCAGGTGACTATCAGGACCTCTGCACTCTCACTGACTTGCTGCAAGATGGTGAGAAGGATCGATCTAAGGGTCCTTTTACAAAGCTCAGATTAAAAAGCACAAAAATGCCTCCAGTAGTAGATCAGACATCGCTATGTTCATTAAGGTAGTGTGTGATGCTATTCAAAAATTACAGGGGGATCCACAAACTAGACTGTGCCACTTTAATTTGTCTAAGGTTGAATACTTATCTCTTAAAAAATTGGAGAAAGACAATTCTATTGTCATCAAACCATCGGATAAGGGTGGGAATATTGTCATACAAAACCATGAAGACTATAGAAGAATGTGTCTTGAAATATTAAATGATGTCTCAGGATATGGGATTTTTAGAACTGATCCATCTGACCGATATAGGAAAGAACTTGAAGGGATATTGGGTGAAGCCTTGGCATCGGAATTGATTGATACAAATGAATTTGCATTTTTGTTAACTAAAGCCCCTCAAATTGCCACTTTTTATGGCTTACCAAAAGTCCATAAAGGACTTAACCCTCTAAGGTATCGACCCATTGTTTCGGGGATTAACAACTTGACACAAAATGTGAGCACGTATATCGATCGTATTCTTTATCCCTTTGTAATGTCCCTACCCTCATTTATTAGAGACACCACGGATCTATTACTTAAGTTGGAGGGGATGGCTGTTGACTCGCACACTTTATTGTGTAGTATCGATGTGGAGTCTCTGTACAACTCCATCCCCCATGAGGCAGGGTTGCGAGCTGTGCAGTCCTTTTTGGACACCCGGAGTAGTTTTTTGAAGGAGCATAGCCAGTTTGTCTTGAATTTATTACGTTTTGTACGCGCACAATTTCTTTCTATTCAACGGATGCTATTTTCACCAGCTCAGGGGGACGGCTATGGGGAGCCCCTGTCCTCCCTCATGCGCAAATCTCTTTCTGGGCTGATGGGAAAGCACCGTTGTGTTGTCGGAGCAATATCTTCAGGCTCAAGAGAACATCATGTACTGGGGTCGATACATTGATATTGTCATTTTTTGGTCTGGGTCCATTGCATCGTTTCACCAGTTTCTTGATAAATCTAAACTGTAATGATATTGGTTTAAAATTTACGTCAGTACTCAATGAATCTGAACTTATTTTTTTGGATGTCATCATTAAAAAGAATCGAGATGGAGGATTGGAGACATCTTTAGTTAGAAAACCAACAGCAGGCAATAGCTTGCTTAGATGGGAAAGCTTCCACCCTTTCCCATGCGGCGCAGTTCTTCTTCACTACAGGCATTTAAAAGTGAGGCGGAAATATTGCGAAGGTTCACTGAACAAGGTTATCCACAAGGTGTACTTTCAGAAGCATACCTATGGGCCTGTACAGCCGACCATGTATCCTGATTGTGTCCCCAGAAACTGGATTTCTCTGGTACCAACAAGAAATTGCGGGTCGTGGGTACATATGACAATGCCTTTCAACAGGTGAAAGGCATTATCACGAATTTTTGGCCCCTGCTGAGGCAGGACCGTGACGTAGCAGAATTTGATTAACACCCCCGCATAACACTCAGACACCACATAACACTCAGACGGGGTAAGAATATAGGGGACTGTTTGGTTCGTAGCCATTACATTCCCCCGAGAGTTCCGCACACATGGCTACGACATTCAGTAACGGGGATGTACAGATGTGGCACATGTAAGGCATGTAAATTCATCTTGGTTACGAAAGCTTTTGTTAATTTATCTTCAGGAAAAATCTTTAAGATGAATTCTTATGCAAATTGTAAGACCAGAGGTGTAGTGTACCAGGCTTCCTGTAAATGCCCCCAGATGTATATTGGTAAGACCTTCAGAGAACTCAGGCGTAGAGTTCTCGAGCATGTGGGGGACATAAGACCTCATCGGGACACACCTCTGGCGCGCCATATGAATACAGTCCATTCTGATAATCCGCTGGCCATTACATTTTCAGTGATAGAAGTGGTTACTCCCTCTCCACGTAAAGGGAATTTTGACAGGAAACTTCTCCAAAGGGAAACCTATTGGATTTACTGTCTGAGTACTCTGCAACCTCATGGCTTGAATGATTGCCTTTCATTTACTTCATTTATTTAAATGTGGTTTTCTGGTCCATTAATCTATGTATTTGTATAACGTTAGCATTTATGTTTGTATATTTTTTTTGTTATTCTTATGTTGTATATTATTTTGGTTACCATGTGTCACCTAAATTGTATTATACATAGGTTTGGTGCAGCAATTGTAGTTGTGCCTGGGGTAAGGAGAAAAAATACATTGGCCCTTCAGGCTGTATTATGGGTGCAGTATATGTCAGAATGTCTTTTGCCGGCGGCGTGTTTGTATGCCGGTCTCTGTCGCTGTATATTTCCCCTGTGCGCATGCGCGGCTTTCCGTGCGGCCATTCTAGTCTTTGTGGTAAGGCGTGCCTGCGCCTGACCGTGCGCATGTGCGGTTGGGTGTCATTACGGGCGCCAATGATTTTTTTGAACACTACAGCTTCATTGTGTTGTGGTTGTCTGCGCTTGCGCGACTGCACCTTCCGGACGCCGCTGATACACGCAGGTATTTAGAGTCGAGCAGTGGCCTCATGTTTTGCTGCTGTTCTCCTCACCTACAGCAGTGCTTTGGATTGATATCACAGGATCCTGTGACCTGGTGGACTCATGTTTACATCTTTGTTTTAGGGACGTAAGTCATACTTGTTTTGATGTTGTTGTATTCTTTTGGGCAGTCTTATTTTTAGTCTGTATTCCCTGATGAACCCACATACTTTGTGGGAGAAACGCGTCGGATGCTATATCCTCTAATAGGGATTGCCTTGTTGTTAGACTGTCAGTATTTTTGTTGCCCCTTATGTGACACTGTGGTGTCTAGTGTATCCTTGGGTACTGTTAGGTTTAGGAAGGGTGTTCCGGTGTGGGGTCACCCCTTTCGGGGCGGGTGCCCCACTTATAGATATATGTGCGTGGTTATATTTACTTTATAGGCTAATAGGTTCATATTGGGGTTTCTCCCGTTTTAATGATAATATAATAAAAGTTATTTTTTAGCGTCTATTTGCACCCATAGGCATTCATGATGCTTCTAGTGGTTTGATATAAACCTTCTCTTTAACTTGCTCTTGTCGTCAGTTTCTTGACAGTTTTGGATTATAAAGTGTGGAATAATTTTTGAAAGTCTCAATCACATATTGTGATACATGTCTTAATTCAATTAGGGTTAGTCGTCGGAAAGTGGGGTCGCCCTTTTTCAGGGCGGGTGCTCTACTTTGGATAGGTTTGTTATTAGTTTTTTACTCATTCATCACAGTTGCTTTGAAACCCATCTTCATTGATGACATCAAAACCGTGAGTAAATCGCGACACATTCATTTGTATGGTGGATTATGTGATGTTTGATACATTGCATCTGTGAAGATTGATATTTGAAACTACCCGTGGTGTATATTTTATACCCTGATTTGATTGTGGTGATTTCTAATGAGTAGGGTGATTTTTACCATGGGAATTAATAGAGTTATTAATGGATAATAATAAAAGTTATATTTTATACTAGATTTTTTATTTTTCTGTGAGTCGCGACATTTGCAAGCTCACATAAAGCCTAACTCTCATATACATGGATATATATTACATAGAGTGCTTGGATTTTCTAAATCATACTCTGTGCCCAAAAGTTCAGTTTTAGCAGTTTTGGGGTTTTCAGTAATTGTATAACACAACATCTCCAAATCTCCTACGTGTCAAAGGAGCTATTGGGCCCCCTCAGGATGCAGGGCCACGTAGCAGCTGCTACCGCTGCACCTCCTATCGCCACGCTCCTGCTTGCAAGCTGTCCTCATCTTTTCAGTTAGCTTTTGAAAGGAATGAAGTATTTTAGCCTCTCAATTTTTTTCTGTCACTCTTGGAGACAAATTTTCTTCACTAAGTTGTTCCATGTATCCAGTTTACTGTTGTAGATGGTAATTATGGCTTCTCCTCACCTGTATAGGTATAAAAACCAGAACATCTTCTCCCATTGACTTTAATGATATTCGAGTTTTGAATATGCACACTAAAGGTCAGGTTCTAATCGATCTAGAACATTTTACTGCTCGCCATCTCTATTCATAAACTCAACACTTTTAATGCGCCTACCATAGGGGGCGTTCTAGGAGTGTTCGGGGTCGTGTCGCACCACACTCTAAATTAGGCACATATATGAAGTGAGTCGGCAAAACTAGTGAAATTACTGTTCGAACGGGCAAACTATTTTAGTGTGGTCGCCTGAGCCTGAGGAGTCGATGTGGAACTAGATTTGCTGTTAGGGAAAAAAGTATCTATTATTTCTCAACTTACACCAGTACGATAATAAAAAAGTAATTAATGATAATTCTCAAACTATATCAAATTAAATTAATTTAATTTAATTTAAAAAGTTATCATATAAAATCAAAATATATAATGTCCCGATAATATAAAAATATCTCCTATAAAATGAAATTTAAAAATTAATGGAATATAAAACTTTTAACCTTAAAAAAAATTAAACTGTGTTTTCAGATTTTGAAGTTTAAATGAATTACATTTAAAATGTATTTTTGCTGATCTCACCCTACACTAAACCGGGCCACGTTATTAGGTACAACCCATGCTATAACGTTGGGACCCCCTTTTGCCTTCAGAACTGCCTCAATTCTTCGGGGAAAATAGATTCAACAAGGTGTTGCAATGATGCAAATTGTACCAAGGGCCCAAAGAGTGCCAAGAAAATATTCCCCACACCATGACACCACCACCACCAGCCTGAACCGTTGATACAAGGCAGGATGAATCCAAGCTTTCATGTTGTTGACGCCAAATTCTGACCCTACCACCGAATATCGCAGCAGAAATCGAGACTCAACAGACCAGGCAACGTTTTTTTTCCAATCTTCAAACGTCCCAATTTCGAGGACTTGGCAAATTGAGCCTCAGTTTTCCTGTTCTTAGCTGAAAAGATGGAAACCCGTGTGGTCTTCTGCTGCGTACCCATCTGCCTCAAATTTTTCGCCGTACTGTGCGTTCAGAGATGCTCTTCTGCCTACCTTGGTTTTAAGGGGTGCAAATTTGAGTCACTGTTGCCTTTCTATCACTCGAACCAGTCTGCCCATTCTCCCTTTAAACCTCTGGCATCAACAAGGCATTTCCGCCCACAGGACTGCCGCTCACTGGATGTTTTTTCTTTTCGGACCATTCTCTGTAAACCCTAGAGAGGTTGTGCGTGAAAACCCAGGAGATCAGCATTTTCTGAAATACTCAGCCCCCTTCTGGCACCAACAACCATGCCCACTTCAAAGGCACCAAATAAACCTTTCTTCCCCATATTTGATGCCCCGGGTTTGGACTGCAGGAGATTGCCCTTGACCATGTCTACATGCCAAAATGCACTGATTTGCCGCCATGTGTTTGGCTAAATTAGAAATTAAGTGTTAACGAGCAGATGGACAGGTGTACCTAATAAAGTGGCCGGTGAGTGTATATTCTACATACAGCAAGAGCCAGTACAGCACAGGTCTTGCTGGGACCTATGATCCACCAAGCAAGATCAGTATCATTTCTAGTCACTGACATGCTATTCTAATGACTTTTCTTTTATTTCCAGCCTATCTATGGCAAATGCATGTTTGGAGCATAACTATTGCGCCTAAGTTCCACAATGCGCCAAACACACAGGCGAGGTGCAGTCAACTTTACACACCATTTATGAGCGCACAAAAACCACTGTCATACACTCAGGTGCATTTGACCTGAAAAATAGATGCAAAGATGCACTTTGATGCGCCTGGTTCCATACATGTCTCTCTAGGGGTCTTCTGAATAAGTCATAGAACTAGATATGAATCTTTCTTCATGCCTATCTGCATTTGCTCCTGGACACTAAAAGATACTTACCACAAACCGATCACCGGAGGGATACATTGTAGAACATATCAATACTCTTAGAAATGTTAGCTCATTTTAAACATCAACAAGAAGTCTGATTTGTTAGTAAAAGCACAAGCGCCCAATGCTACAAAATCACATTTCATTAAAAAATAACCATAATCCACGATAAAGCTTTTTCCTTTTTCTTCAAGACATCCTTTGGGTTGTAAGAAAGGAAGACTATAGGAACCCATCCAATGCACTGAAAATATAAAGGTGTAAATATTTGTGCACCTTTTTTCTTTTACAGACAGGGTGGAGCTCTTCCTCAAAGTCTTCAAGGAGCACATAACATCAACACAGATAGAGATTTTCACACATTCATCCAATTTCCACCTCTGCCCCGACATGAAGTGACATCTCATCATCCACAAATATTAGTGGATTGAGGCCATCATCTTTCTTGTCATCGAAAAATTTTCCCTTTTCCTCGACTTAGAACCGTCATGGATGGGGAAAAGCAGGGAAATTTTTACTTGAGTGAAGTGACCTTCTGTAGCATCTGTATCGTTAAAGGTTCCTTGACTTGACTCTGACGTTTGTCTTTTTCCAAGCGACAAGCAGGGAAACTCAAATAATCAGTGCATTTGCTCCTCTTCTTACAGTCTGTGGCTAAAAGACCATCAAACATCGGTAGAACTCCAGGTGGAAGTCTGCTCCATGGTGACGGTGGCTCAATCGTCTGGCAACTTGCCTGCCATTCAACAAACCACCTATACTGCTCATCTGTGACATCTGCTGACTGCCATGGAAATTCACCTGTCCGCAAACAACAGAGAACAATTGCAAAGGACCAAACATCCAGGGAGGAGTCTACGAGTAAGGCATCCTTGCCATTCAGTCGGTTCATCTCTGGAGCCAATGTAGGAGTAGTGCCGGACCTTCTGTAAGTTAATTGTTCCTACGACACGGGAAAAACCAAAATCTGTAATTTTGATAGAGTGGCAGTCTTTGTCAAATACCAAAATATTGGTCTGGTTTGATACCAGATGCACCAGCCCTTTACTGTCCATGAATTCCAGGGCACTGGAGACCTGTACTGCACATCTCTTTACAGTGTCTCTGGAGTCCAAACCTAAATAGAGAAATAAGAAAATCAGTACACTGAAAATGTTACTGTAGAAAAAGGATATGGTGAAAGTAGTTCTCAAAGGGAATCCAGGGACTTCAACTTACATTTAGTGACATGAGCGAGAACAGATCCCCATGTTTTGCTAGCTCCTGGGTGAGGAAAGTACTCCTGATTTTAAAGCAGTGCCATAAATTCCAAGGATAAAGTGATGGATGAAAAGGAAGAAGGACATGCGAACTCCAGAGGAACTGTAATTCAGTGGTTTTTTCTTCTGGACAGGAGCTTTAATGCCTTTTTTTCCCCCTGTGTAGAAGAGAACATAAATAGTTGTACATTCATCCCATATAGGGCTTCCTAGATACATCTCATTGATCAGATATTAACTAGTAAAACTTTTCGGAGGACCCATATGGCCTTTCATGTAACTGTTGTCTCTACATGAATCCATTATATTATGAAACAAGGACTTGATTATGCGACATGCACCAGTTTGATCAAGTTGGCCCCATTTTTACCAAATTAGCTAAATCCTAATTGTCCACGTACTGGTAAACCCAGCACTATCATAAATCTCTCCTACTTTTATTGAAACAATGGACTACCCCCCCTGTTATGATGTTCAAACTAAATTTCATTGCCATAACGATGAATATTACCACACGACCTGTTTTTCTTGTCTGTAACCATCAGCACCGAACCATAGCCACCACGCCCAAGCTCCTTCATATGTGGAAGTTTATCTATAGGAGACCCAGGGAAACAAAGGAACAAGCCCTTCCAGGAAAAAGCTGCACATCTGTTTTGTTTGATGCCATTGAGTCCTGAAGAAGTTAAGGCAGAGAATTTCAAAAGAAACCAAAGTCTCAGGGAAGGCAAAAGTCCTGGAACAGAGAGTCACTTTCCTGTAAAGAGGGGAACTGCTTTTTAAAAAATGGAGGAATATTCACACAAGGGTCCTAGCTCCCTGATTGGCTGAGCATTGATGATTACCACTCATACATAAATCAAACCAGGCCTTGAGTGAATTTGCATTTCAACGGGGTTTCAAAAGTTGCAACAATAGAAGGTGGAGTGCATGAAGTTAGCTGGGAATACAAGCTATGGACATATAACATGCACTTTCTGTAAAAGAGTGGACAGCTGTTTTTACATGTAGCAATTTTTTTGTTTTGCTTTGAATGATACCTTTATTTCAGTAACTGCAGTCTAGTGGTGGAGGCTGTATTTTTATACTGATGTTTGCATAAAAACAAGTCACACCTAGTTTTTATCTTATTCAACCAATAAATCATTATTGAAGAAATGCATAGTGACAAAAACATGCGCTTTCCTAGCCTAAAGAGTTCATGTGTTTAACAAGGTTCAATGAAGTAAATTTGCTATTCTCAAGAAGTAGGTCATATATGTATTCCAAACAAAGTGACGAATAGATTGATAGTGAAAACTTGTGAGAGGGTGAAAGGGAGAGGGGGAGGGGGAAAGGACATTGAACATTATGAGTACATCTTGCTTGGAGACCTAAGATGTTAGAAGAGCAGGTGCCCAGGGGTAAACCAGACAATATAATATGGTGTCATGTAGTATGGTGCTATATCGCACAATACAGAGCAATGAAGTCTAGGCTAGGCTATAATAGAGTGGTAGCTCCCCCGGGGACCCCCGGTAGAAACCAGAGAATCTTTTTGTTCGTAGCGAGACTGCGGGCTAAGGTAGGTAGACCTGGTACCTTCCCCGTGATGCCCCCGATGAACACCACCACTCCACCATGCTCTCAATCTACACTGACCATGAAGGCGTTTCCTCCGACCTTGTTCCTGCAAACTAATCCAGTAAACCATTGTATATAAAAAGAACTATGGAACCGTATAAGAAGAGATTATAGAAAACTAAAACACTAAAAAAAAACTAGAGAACGGCTCGGGGGGCGTCGACACTTCCCATGGGTCTTTTTGCATCAGTCTGCACAAAGAGCTTGACTACCAGACCTTCTTCAAGTACAGTTGAGGTATCGATCCGAAGCACAGAAGGATATCCAGTCCTCCCAAACATAAAGATATTTACTGTAATTAGTTGGTAAGTCCAATCTGAACTCCTCCAACCTCTGTAATGAGTGGATCTCTTTGAACCAATCTACAATGGTCGGACAGGTTGTTGAGAGCCAGAGCCTAGGGATTACCATTTTTGCCACTAGAAGCAGGTTAGTGATAAGATGGGCCTTTAGAACAGCAGTGGGGAGTGGAATGTCAAATAGGAGAACCGTGGAGGGTTTGTTCCGTGTCTTTATCCCTGTTATTTTATGGATGATGTCTATCACCCGACTCCAAAAGGGCTGCAGAGTAGGGCAGCTCCACCAGATATGTGTCATAGTCCCTTTCCCTGATCTACATCGCCAACACATGTCAGGTGATTTGGGGTATACCACGCTCAAGAGGGCTGGAACACGGTACCATCTGGTGAGGATTTTGTAATTGAGCTCATGGGCCTTGGTTGAGATAGATTTATGTGTCAGCACGAACGATTTCCGCCAATTGTCAACTGAGAGGTAAATGTTCAACTCTCGTTCCCAGCTCTTCTGAAAGGGCAGCTTGTCTGTGGACTGAGAGCTAAGCAATAGTTTGTAGAGGCCCGAGAGGACACGTCGTTCCGTGTATCTACCAAGACACCATAGCTCAAAAGTGTTGGGGGGTCTATGCAGATCCAGGGTCTGTTTCCACTTGTTGAAGAGACTCCTTAACTGATAGTAGTGGAACCTAGCAAATGTTGTAGTTGTTGTGTCTCCCACCAGCTCCTCGTACCCTTTCAGAGAGTCAGAGGCTAGTATCCTTTCAGCTATCGTTGAGGGGGCATCGTGTCCCAATAGGCGAGTCAGCGATGTAGCCAGGGGCATGGGAACCACTAGGTTGCCCACTAGTGGGGTGCAAGGGCCCCCGTTTCTATATATTTTCATTTTTGATGGAAAGGATCTATGTGTGTTAACTGAGATTTGGGCTATTAAAGGTAATTGGCGTGTCAGACCCCTAGTTAACACTGAAATCGGGAGCCAGGGTAAGGCCGCAGTTGGGGCTTTATATAGTTCGGACTCCAGGAGGGCCCATAGTTTGGGATTGGAAGTGTCAAAGGCGTCCAGTGTCCGAACCGCAGTCGCCGCCAAATAGTAGGCCAGGAAATTCGGCAGAAACAGGCCCCCTTCTGACTTGGGATGAGACAAAGTGGATTCCGCTATCCTAGGGTGACCATGTGCCCAAACAAAGCGGGAGACAGCCCTATGTAGTTCCTGAAAGAAAGATTTAGGGAGAACAGCGGGGATGGCCTGAAAGAGGTAAAGCAAACGAGGTAATACATTCATCTTTAGAATGTTGATGCGTCCAATCCAGGAGAAATCTCTCCTGTCCCATTTCAGGAAATCCTGTTTGATTCTGGAGAGCAAGGGAATAAAATTTAATTCAAATATCCTGTCAGAAGGGATTTGGACACCCAAATACTGAAAAGACGAGTTCGTCCAAAAGAAAGGGAATGACGTTCTAAGTCTCGCCAGCAGGTTGGTGGGTATGTGGAAGCCCATGGCAGAGCTTTTGGCCATATTGATTTTGTGGTTACTATGGAGGCTATATTCCTCCAGAACCCCCAGCACTGATGGAAGAGACTTTTCAGGCTCTGTGAGGTGTAGGAGCAGGTCGTCCGCCACGGCAGAACATTTAAAATGAAGACCTCCCACCCGAATTCCCCGCACCTTTAGGGTCACTCCGTATGGCCTGCATCAGGTGTTCCATGGCCAGAATGTACAGGATGGGGGAGAGCGGGCATCCCTGCCTGGTGCCATTACCTATCGATACAGGGGAAGATAGGGAGCCGTTGATTTGTATCTGCGCTTGAGGTGAAGAGTATAGGACCATAATTTTCCCATGCATTACAGGGCCAAGGCCCATGGATTTCGATACTCCAACCAGAAAAAAACAGGCGACGCGGTCAAATGCCTTTTCAGCGTCTAATGATAGGAATAGGCATGGGATCTTCTGTGAATGGATGTGGTGTATTAAGGAAAAAGTTTTAAGGGTATTGTCTCTTGCCTCCCTGGAGGGGACAAAACCAACCTGATCCAAGTTGATAAGAGAGTTAAGCAGAGGGTTGAGGTGATTCGCCAGCAACTTGGCAAATATTTTTGCATCCGTGTTGATGAGAGATATTGGACGATGACTCTGGCATTGTGCCGGATCCTTGCCTTCCTTAAGGATGACCACCACATGGGCCCTCAAAAAAAAGCGGGGTCCGGTGGCGATGTCAGGGAGGTAGTATTAAAGGCCTGTAACATAGGTTGCGTGAGCTCCGATGCCAAGGTCTTATAAAACAGAGCCGTATAACCATCTGGGCCTGGGCTCTTGCCAGCAGGTAGCGACTGAATTGCTTTTTGGAGTTCCTCTTCTGTAAATGGGTCCTCCAGAGAGGCAAAAGACTGGGCTGGGATCCTTGGGAGAGCTGTTTTTCTAAGGTAAGACTGGAGAGATTCTTGTTGGCTATGGGGGGTGGGAAGATTGTAAAGCGTGGAGTAATATTTGTGAAATGCCTTTAATATGTCTTCTGTCAAGTGGGCGACCCTCCCCTCCGAGTTTTTAACAAATGGAATGAATAGGTCGTTCTAGAGGTGTTCTGGGGGTCGTGTCACACCACACTTGTAATATTAGGCACATATATGAATGTGGGTCGGCAAAACTAGTGCATTACTGTTCGAACAGGCAGGACTATTTTATTGTGGTCTGCCTCAGCCTGAGGAGTCGAAGTGGAACTAGATTTGCTGTTAGGGAAAAAAAAGTATCTCTTATTTCTCAACTTACACCAGTACGATAATAAAAAAGTAATTTATGATAATTCTCAAACTATATCAAATTAAATTTTTTAAATTTAATTTAAAAAGTTATCATTTAAAATAAAAATATATAATGCAACAATAATATAAAAATATCTCCTATAAAATGTACTTAAAATTAATGAAATCTAAAACTAATTTTACCTTAAAAAATGAACTGATGTTCAGATTTTGAAGTTTAACTGCATTACATTTAAAATGTATTTTTGCTGCTCTCACCCTTTGTTCTACATACGACAAGAGCCAGTACAGCACAGGTCTTGCTGGGACCTACGATCCACCAAGCAAGATCAGTACCATATTTTCTAGTCACTGACATGCTATTCTAATGACTTTTCTTTTATTTCCAGCCTATCTATAGCCTTTATGCATGTTTGGAGCATAATTAGTGCGCCTAAGTTCCACAATGCGGCAAACACACAGGCGAGGTGCAATCAACTTTACACACCGTTTTTGTGCGCACAAAAACCACTTTCATACATTCAGGCGCATTTGACACTGAAAAATAAATGCAAATATGCACTTTGATGTGCCTGGTTCCATACATGTCTCCCTAGGTGTCTTCTCTGCAAATCTTATGCATCAATAAGTCATAGAACTAGATGTGAATCTTTCTTCATGCCTATTTGCATTTGCTCCTGGACGCTAAAAGATACTTACCACAAACGCATCACCGGAGGAATACATTGTAGAACATATCAATACTCTTAGAAATGTTAGCTCATTTTAAACATCAACAAGAAGTCTGATTTGTTAGTAAAAGCACAAGCGCCCAATGCTACAAAATCACATTTCATTAAAAAATAACCATAATCCACGATAAAGCTTTTTCCTTTTTCTTCAAGACATCCTTTGGGTTGTAAGAAAGGAAGACTATAGGAACCCATCCAATGCACTGAAAATATAAAGGTGTAAATATTTGTGCACCTTATTCTTGTACAAACAGGGTGGAGCTCTTCCTCATGTCTTCAAGGAGCACATAACATGCAACACAGATGAGAGATATCACACATTCATCCAATTTCCACCTCTGCCCCGACATGAAGTGACATCTCATCATCCACAAATATTAGTGGATTGAGGCCATCATCTTTCTTGTCATGGGAAGATTCCTTATCCTCGGACTTAGAACCGTCATGGATGGAAAAGCAGGAATTGTTACTTAGGAGTGAAGTGACTTCTGTAGCATCTGTATCGTAGGTTCCTTGACTTGACTCTGACATTTGTCTTTTCCAACTGACATGCAGGAATCTCAAGATGTCAGTGCATTTGCTCCTCTTCTTACAGTCTGTGGCTAAAAGACCATCAAACATCGGTAGAACTCCAGGTGGAAGTCTGCTCCATGGTGACGGTGGCTCAATCGTCTGGCAACTTGCCTGCCATTCAACAAACCACCTATACTGCTCATCTTCTTGCACTTTCTGTAAGAAGAGAGGGCAGCTGTTTACATGAAGCAATTCTTTTGTTTGGATGTGAATGATACCTTTATTTCCGTAAATGCAGTCAAGCGGTGGATGCTGTATTTTTATGATGATGTTTGAATAAAAACAAGTCTCACCTAGTTTTAATTAGCATAAGGTAACATGGTGTGGCCAGTTTCTGACCAGAACACAAACAAAAGCCACACATTTTGTATTTTCACCAGGAATCAGTGGAAGCCAGTAAGTCAACCATTTGAAACACTATTATGAATTAAATTTAAAAGGGATATTTTATTGTATGTAGTATTAGTTGTGTGCTTTAAAACTATTACTTTCAGCATAACAACCAATGTTTTGCAAAATTTCCTGGGATGGCCATGGGTACGGCAGTCACCCCAAGATAACACCCAACTCAAAATTCAGCTGCATTTTTGGTATATCTTTTAAAATCACTATATACAAAAAAGACAGTGTTTTAGGTCTAAACTACAAAATAAATGCATTTTATTATAAAACCAAAGTAAAGTTTGACATTCAATGGGGACAAGTGATCATTTATTTTAACACCGCAGCGTCACATGTCCAGATTCATTTTACTGGAAGGGAAAAAGCTACAGTTACCCCATGAACCCCACTATCTCATTTATAAAACATGGTATTCATATTGTAAGAGCGAAAAACAATATCCCTCCCTTTCATTTGTAATTATTTTAAAAGATTTCCAAGAAATGTAGCTGAATATTGAATTGGGGGTTGACTTGGGGTAAATGCCGTCCCCAATTCAATCCCAGGAAATTTTGCCAAAACTTTGGTTATTATGCTGAAAGTAATATGTTTATTGTCCAAAAATTAATACCACGCAAAATAAAAAATACATTTTAATTTCATTTATAATAAGTGTCTCAAATGTGCTGACTCATGGGCTTCCACTCATACATTTTAGAAGTTCTTCAGATCTCATTACTGCGAGATGTTATTTCCCAGGTAAAAAGACCAGCAAAGTCTAGGCGGCTCAGCGGCTGGACCACACATTGCTATAGTTTTTCCACACTTTTTATATGGGTGTGGTTTCTTTCCATAACACCGCCATTTACCTTCAAATATTCCACAGATAGAAAGCAGGATTTGAAAACTGGGCTGATTTGTGATAAAAATACATAAAGTGTGGTTTTCTTTTATTAATGTAAAGTTCCTTTCTTTGCATTTCCAATAAAAAATTAATTATGGGAATTATAAAATATTTGTTAATATTTTTATATTTTTCATTGTTTCTAAGTAAAATCTTAAACATATTTGTAATTTGTAAGTTCATTTTTGCTCCATAAAAAGAGGGTCGGGATGTTACAAGCTGAAACAAAAACTTTTTGTTGATGCAAAATCTACTTTGTATCGTTCCCGGCGGCACCAACCGGAAATGACATGCATTTCCCTTCCGGACATGCGCAGTTCAGTATCCGGAACGCCGGGTAAATCAAAGATAGTGGGATACGTGCACACACTATATAGGAATCCGGCAATAGGCATAAACTAACACACACCAATTCGAAGTGTTTAGGGCTTGATTGTTATACATTCAGGGTCATTGAAGGTATTTAAGGGAAGCGGAGATGATTTGCTCTGTATCCCTCTTATCCTGGGTGCCAGCATACCAAAGGAGCTGCGGGGATTATCATTCTTATACCTGGCAGCATCTAAGCTAAGTATCAGTCTCCCTATCTAATTTGAATAGGAGGTATATGTGTTGTAGACATGTTGTATATGCGTTGTATATAGCGTACTCTTATTCCACAGCGAGAGGAGTTTTTGAATCCCCTGATGAACCCTAAAATTGTACGGGGGAAACGCGTCGGGATAGCTGGGATGTAAGGTTTTTATACACGCATATAGTGATATTGTCTGTCATAAAAGCGGAGCCGCCCTTTATCGGGGCGAATACTCCACTGACGGATAGTACACAGTATGCTGTATCATCTAGGTATGTAGTGGTAATATATAGGGGTTTAGATTGCATAATTTTAGATAGTCTAGTAAAAGTTATGTTTTAACAGGGATTATAATTTGCAGTGATATATTGGTTTAAATCCTCTGTTTATATAGAATTTGCAGTATTTCTAATATTATGGCCAGTTTTTTAAGTGGCCCTGTGGATAAAGAGAAATGGCGAACTGAGGCAAGAGCGGTGTTTTCAGACGTTGAGGTGGAGTCAGATCAGAGTGATCTTTCAGATTTAAGAGTGGTATTCAAACAACTATATACAGCTTACCGAGCCAATATTAAATCTTGGTGGGAGGCACAAACATTAGAGCATTATATCGAATCACGTATTATACCTAGTGGACTTAGAATCTACATAACACCTGCCATTAGATCACAGTCTGAATCCCTGTTGGCAGAGTGGGAAACAGAACTCATAGACAGCTCTGTACGACTTATGAAAATCCTATTAAAGGAGGAAAATAAAACACTAGAAAGTACTTCTACAACTCTAAATAATTTGATAGAACAAGCATCAAAACTTAGAGGGGATCCTGATTTTACTAGGAGAGAACAAAGCCTACAAAACTCTATAGAAAAATATCAGACAGGACTGAAGGTACGGAAACGCAAACAATATCTAAGGGACCTTCAAGAATTTAAAGAAGGGAGAGCCTTTAATTTTTTAAAATCTAAGCCCACTACCCCCAGAGAAGTATTGTCATCTGACGCAGAATCTTCAGATACCAATTCACAAACAACTATAAGATCTAGGGGAAGAACAAGAGGGACTAGAACTAGAAAATGGGGTCCACGCCAGAATTCAGGAGGAATGGGAGTACATATGGATTATTATGCCTCCTCATCCTCTGGCAACTCCAATACACCCCCTTTTTTAGAGGGCTGGAGAGGCCCCGCGTCCGGCCTGAGACACCGTCAGAAACAATGACATTAGATCAGCATCAGATAATTAATCTTACAGATAGGCAATTGAGTAAAAGAGAATTACAGATTCTACAGAGGGGTCTGACTTTTGTGCCCACCACCAAGTTTAGTGATTTTTCATGGACTAAAGATTTACATCTATTTGTGCGTAAGCTCAAATGGCATAAATTTTTTAAAATCAAAGATGAAATTGAATGCCAGCAATTGGGTGTTACGACACAGGATTTAGAGGGTATACGTACTTTAGTGTCCCTTATGGAGGAGGAAGAAATAAGAGAGGGACAAACTAAATTGAAACTCAAAAGTAGGAGAATGCCCCCGAGTCAGCTGGATACACGTGAAATTGATTTATTTTTGCAAATAGTCTCAAAAGAATTTCGTGATCTGGGTGAACAGAGGCTACCATTCCATAACAATCTCAGTAGAGAGGAATTAAAGCATTGTCAGCACTGGAACGGGATGAGTATATAATCATCAAACCCTCCGATAAGGGGGGAAATATAGTTATATTAAATCATGACATGTATAAACAGATGTGTAACGATCTTCTCAAGGACAAAAGGCATTATGACACTTTATCTTTAGATCCAACAACAACCTTTATTATGGAATTAGAAAGGATACTTGTGGAGGGTTTAGAGATGGGCCTGATATCACACACAGAATTCAAATTTATGATGCCTTCTAATCCCCAAATACCGACATTCTACTCGATCCCTAAGATCCATAAGGGCTATACCCCACTAAAAGGCAGACCAATAGTCTCAGGTGTAGGATCAATTACGCAAAATGTAGGGATCTACATAGATAATATCTTACAGGACTTTGTAACCACATTGCCATCTTACATAAGAGACACTTCTGATCTTTTGCGTAATTGGACGGATTACAGTTAATAAAGAAGTACTATTGGGCTCTATAGATTAGAAAGCTTGTATAGTAATATCCCACATGAAAATGGCATTCAGGCAGTAGAATATTTTTTGTCCACAAGAAGTATAGAATTCCAGGCGCACAATGCTTTGTCATTAGACTACTTGACTTTGTGCTAAGACATAATTCTTTTGTCTTTTGCAACTAGACCTTCCACCAGCCGTGGGCGAGCGCGTTGTGGAGCCCTTGGGCTTCCGGTTATGCAAATCTGTTCCTGGGCTGGTGGGAGGCCACCTTGGTATCTCAACCAGGGATGATCAATGGCCCCCCCAGATTTTATTCTGGGGGAGGTACATTGATGACATCATCATCCTCTGGGAGGGTACAAGGTGTCACTTTGAGGAGTTTGTTGCACAACTTAATAAAAACAAAATCGGTATGCATTTCACATTTGAAATGCAGGAGAGATTTGTTACCCTTCTTGGATGTCCTTGTCATCAAAGATTCAAATGGTAATATCATACAGATATGTATAGAGAACCCACAGCAACTAACAGCTTGTTACACCTGGGAAAGTTTACCATCCATTGCCCTGTAGGAGAGGAATACCGAAGGGTCAATTTCTGAGAGTTTAAGAGAAATTGCTCCAGAGATGAGGACTTTAGGAGACAGTCAGGTATGTTGAGAGAGAGATTTCTTAATCGAGGATATCCCTCAAGAGTCCTGGAATCAGCCTTTAGGCATGCACAAAAACAGAATAGGACAACTTTGCTACAAGGTAAACCCCAGGAAGATAAAGACAACAATAAAGCACGTATAGTTGCAACTTTTGATGACAGAAATCTAGAAGTGGTTAATATCCTTAAAAAATATTGGGGAATCTTAATGTTGGATCAGGATCTAGAAGGATACTTCCTTCAACCCCCTTGATAACTTATCGGAGGGGTAGATCTATCAAGGATAGACTGATCCATAGCCATTATACACCAATACCCTCCCAAGGCACGTGGTTGGAAAGGAGACCGATTGGTATGTTTAAATGTGGGCAGAGATGTGTAGCCTGCCCATATATACAACAAACTAAATCCTTCACAAGTGCCTCAAATGGAAAACAATTTTTCATTCGGGATTTTGCCAACTGTAGGACAGAAGGAGTAGTTTATATGTGTATATGCCCCTGCCCACTTAATTATATTGGAAAAACAAGGAGAATATTTAAAAGATGGGTGGGAGTACATCTGGGGGGATATACGAAATTGGAGAGACACGCCAGTGGCCCGACATGTGTGGGAACATCATAATGGTGAATGGGAATCTCTGCGCTTTTTGATCTTAGAGGTCGTGAGACTATCCCCCAGAGGAGGGGAATGGGATAGACTAATCCTATGTAAAGAGGCCCAATGGATCTATCGTATGGATTCAGTTCATCCAAAGGGCCTCAATGAGACTTTGCAATTTGGTTTTTTATTGAATAGACTCTGCTTTGGGTCTGTTCACCCATGCTCTGTTTTGTTCGCACTCTCCATGGAGGACCACTATTAATTTTCAAATCTGACCATTGGATATGCATCAGTACTATATCATTAATTTTTCATTATATTCATTGATTACTTACAGTCTGATAATTTATGTCAGCTGAGGACAGTGAATGTCTGTACCCCGAAATCTTTGGCCCTGTACTAAGCCCATGTTAAACTATGTGTGTCTGTTATATAGTAGTTGCTCTGGGAAATTTAGAGACTTAAGGTGAGAGGTCCCGCCGCAATAGTTTGCTATCAATATGCATTGGAGTGGATGGGGTGGCGTCAGGAACGAGTGCACTTGCCATAGGTGATCTCTGCTGCTGCTAGGCAGTATATGTGGTCAGGCGCGCATTTGAGCTTCAGCGCAGAGACCGAACTGTATTTTTAATAAGCACAGTGATGATCCCGGTAGCACTAACCGGAAGTGACATGTATCTTTCTTCCAGACATGCGCAGTGCAGTATTTAGAACGCCGGGCGCCGCATGGTCTGGGCCGGCTTTCAGACATGCGCAGTATCGTTCCCGGCGGCACCAACCGGAAATGACATGCATTTCCCTTCCGGACATGCGCAGTTCAGTATCCGGAACGCCGGGTAAATCAAAGATAGTGGGATACGCGCACACACTATATAGGAACCCGGCAATAGGCATAAACTAACACACACCAATTCGGAAGTGTTAGGGGCTTGATTGTTATACATTTCAGGGTCATTGAAGGTATTTAAGGGAAGCGGAGATGATTTGCTCTGTATCCCTCTATCCTGGGTGCCAGCATACCAAAGAGCTGCGGGGATTATCATTCTTATACCTGCAGCATCTAAGTTAAGTATCAGCCTCCCTATCTAATTTGAATAGGAGGTATTTGTGTTTGTAGACATGTTGTATATGCGTTGTATATAGCGTACTCTTATTCCACAGCGAGAGAGTTTTTGAAATCCCCTGATGAACCCTAAAATTGTACGGGGAAACGAGTCGGGATAGCTGGCATGTCAGGTTTTTATACAACGTATATAGTGATATGTCTGTCATAAAAGCGGAGCCGCCCTTTATCGGGGCGAATACTCCACTGACGGATAGTACACAGTATGCTGTATCATCTAGGTATGTAGTGGTAATATATAGGGGTTTAGATTGCATAATTTTAGATAGTCTAGTAATAGTTATGTTTTAACAGGGATTATAATTTGCAGTGATATATTGGTTTAAATCCTCTGTTTATATAGAATTTGCAGTATTTCTAAAATCTACTTTGTATCAACATAATTTCTGTTTCAATTTTTTTTAACTTTTGCTTTTCCTGTATGAAATTTAAATAAATTTAACAATTTCAACAGGGGTTAAATTTGGTTTTCCGGCAAGCCAAATTCAGAACGGGATTTCCCACACCAAAAGGGTCGCTGAGACTTGAAGTTGCCCCCGAATTGCTATTTAAATAGTTCTTAATAAAAAAACAAAACTTTTGTTTTAAATTTCACCTGCGGGTCTCTTTTAACACGATAAACTAGAATGCCCCAAAACTAACCATTGAGAACATTTTTATAGTAATGCTGATTTTTTTTATCATTTTATAGGAATCCTTTTTTTATACTTTCTCATTATCAGTTGTTTATATCACTTAAGCGTGGATAGGAAAAAAAAGATTCTATTTTTTTGCCAAAGGCAAAAAGAGTTTTGTCTGAGATAAATTTTGGTCTCCGCCTATTCTGTCGAGCACAATTCAAAAGTCATTTTTTCGAATTGGCGCAACACCCCTGAAAAATTGGGGCAAGCAAAGTGTCAAGGATTCGGGGCTTGTCCCGTTTTTTCCAAAAAACTTCACAACCCACCATTTTTGGGCAGGGGGGGTGGAAAAAGGGAATCTAAAAAAGTCCTATTTAAGTTTTCGGAAATGAAGAAAACCCCAATTTTTAAGGGTTAGAGTAAAATAGCCTATTCCCATCCTGACCTTTATTAGTCACTAACCCTTTTTAGGGAAAAGGTGAACGTTTCCCTTTAACTGCTGGCGTCATTTTTTTTTTACAGTTTTTGATTTTTAAAATGTGGAATAATTTTTTGGAATATCAACAATATTGTGATACATGTCTTAATTTAAATTTGGGGAAGCGTCGGAAAGTGGGTTTCCCCCTTTTTCAGGGGGGGTGCCTACTTTGGTAGTTTTTTTATTAGTTTTTTCTCAACACACGTTTTCTTTGAAACCCTCTTCTTATGACATCAAAAAACCTGAAAAATCGCGACACATTCATTTGTATGGGGGGTTATGTGTGTTTGATACAAACACTGGAAGATTGAAAATTTTTAAACACCGGTGTATATTTTATACCCTGATTTGAATTTTGGTGATTTCTAATGGTAGGGGTTTTTACCATGGGGAATTAAAAATTTTTTATGGATAATAATAAAAGTTATAATTTTTTACAAATTTTTTTTTTTTCGGATTGCAACATTTTCAGGCCACTAAACGCCAAAACCCATATATTGGAAAAATTTTTTTACATATTCATATTTATTACACTTTTTTAAATAATTTTTATAACACACCGTCTCCAAATCTCCTAAGTGTCAAAGGAGCTTTTGGGCCCCCCCCCTCATATGCAGGGCCACGTACGCTGCTACCCGCAGCAACCTCCTATCCGCCACGCTTCTTGCTTGCAAGCAGTGTCCTCATCTTTTCAGTTAAAGCTATTGAAAGGTGAATGAAGCTTTTAGCCTCTCAATTTTTTTCTGTCAAGTCTTAGAAGCCAATATTTTCTTCAACTAAGTTGTTCCACGTATCCCGTTTACCTGTTATAGATGGTAATTATTGCTTCTCCCTCACCTGTATAGTTAATAAAACCAGAACATCTATCTACAATTGACTTAATGGGGTTCAAGGTTGAATAGAAACCTCGAACCAAACAGCACTAGAGTGTCGAGGTTCATATCGAACTAGAAATTTTACTGCTCGCTCATGCTCTATCATAAGACTCAACAACTTTTTAATGCGCCTAACAATGAACAGTCGTTTTCTATAGGTTGTTTCTGGGTGGTCGTGTCACACCACACTCGTAATATTCGGCACATAAATAATGTGAGTCGGCAAAAACTAGTGCTTACATGGTTCGACAGGCAGGACTAAGGTTTTATTGTGGTCTGCCTCATCCTGTATGTATTCTAATTGTAACTAGATATCCAGTTTAGGGAAAAAAAAGTATCTCTTATTTCTCAACTTACACAGAACATAATTCAAAAAGTAAATTTAATGATAATTCTCAAAACCATATCAAATTAAATTTTTAAGTTTAATTTAAAAAGGTTATCATTAAAATAAAAATATATAATTGCAACGATAATATAAAAATATCTCCTATAAAGTAATGTATTTGAAAATTAATGCAAACTAAAACTAATTTTACCTTAAAAAATTAACTGATGTTGTTCAGATTTTGAATTTTAACTGCATTACATTTAAAATGTATTTTTGCTGCTCTCACCCTTTATTCTACATACGACAAAGCCAGTACAGCCACAGGTCTTGCTGGGACCTATGATCCACCAAGCAAGATCAGTACCATAGTATTCTAGTCACTGGACCACATGTCTAATTCTAATTACTTTTTCTTTATTGTATCCGACCCTATCTTTACCTTTATGCTGTTTGGATGCAATAACTATAGCGCCTAATTTCACAATGCGCCAAACATCGCATCGAGTTCCAAACGACTATTACACACCATTTTTGAGCTGCTACAAAAACACTTTCATACATTCTCCATGCGCAATTTTGCACACGTGAGAAAAAATAGAAGCTAAAAAGCACTTTGATGGCGCCTGGTTCCATACATGTCTCCCTAGGTCCTCATTCTCTGCAAATCTTATGCATCAATAAGTCATGTAGAACTATATAAGAATCTTTCTTGGCATGCCAGCTGCAATTTGCTCCTGTGGACACTAAAAGATACTTACCACAAACCGATCACCGGAGTGGATACATTGTAGAACATATCAATACTCTTATAAATGTTATCTCATTTTTAAAGACATCAACAAGAAGTCTGATTTGTTTAGTAAAAGCACAAGCGCCAATGCTACAAAATCACATTTCATTAAAAAATAACCATAATCCACGATAAAGCTTTTTCCTTTTTCTTCAAGACATCCTTTGGGTTGTAAGAAAGAAAACTATAGGAACCCATCCCGAAGGCTCTGAAAATAATAAAAGGTGTAAATATTTGTGCACCGTTATTCTTGTACAGACAGGGGTGGAGCTCTTCCCTCATGTCTTCATAATGAGCACATAACATGCAACACAGAGGTGATAAATCACACATTCATCAATTGTCCACCTATGCCTCCTACATGAGTGAACATCTCATCATCCACAAATATTAGTGGATTGATGCCGATCATCTTTCTCGTCAACGAAGATTCCTTAACCTCGACTTAAAACCGACATGGATGGAAAGGCGAGGAATTTGTTACTTAGGAGTGAAGTGACTTCTGTAGCATCTGTATCTTAAAGGTTCCTTTACTTGACTCTGACCGTTTCCCTTATACTAGCGACATCAGAATGCTCATAGTGTCAGTGCGATTTGCTCCTCTTCTTACAGTCCTGTGGTCTAAAAGACCATCAAACAATCGTAGATACTTCGCAGGTGGAATTCTGCTCCATGGTGGACGGTTGGCTCAATCGTGCTGGCAACTAACCTAGCCATTACAACAAACCGCGCTATAATGCTCATCTGTGACATCTGCTGACAGCCATGGAAATTCACCTGACCCAAACAACATAGAACAATTGCCAAAGGACCAAACATCCATGGAGGAGTCTACTATAAGCATCCTTGCCAATCAGCTCGGTTTTCATCTCTGTAGGCCAATTAGGAGATAGTGCTGGTACTTCTGTAAGTTATTGTTTCCCTACGACACGGGAAAGACCAAAATCTGTAATTTTGATAGATGCAGTCCATTGTCAAATTACCAAAATAATTTTCTGGTTTGAATCCAGATGCACCAGCCCTTTACTGTCCATAGAATTCCAGGGCACTGTAGACGCTGTACGCAACATCTCTTTACAGTGTCTTCTGGGAGTTCCCATCCTGAAATAGAGAAATAAAGAGATCAGACACTGAAAATATTACTGTTAGAATAAAGGATGATGGGGAAGATGTAGTTCTCAAGGTAATCCAGGGACTTCAACTTACATTAGGTGACATGAGAGAGAACATATCCCCATGTTTCGCGAAGCTGCCTGGGTGTAGGCAAAGTATTCCTGAGTATTTAAAGTGGCAGTGCCATATAAATCCAAGGAATATGTTGATGGGATGAGAGGAAGAAGGACATGCTAGAAACATCCAGGAGGAACAGAAATTACAGTGGATTTCTTTTCTGGACAGAGCTTAAATGCCTTATTTTTCCACGCTGTGTATGAAGAGAACATAGAGATAGTTTGTACCATTCCATCCCATTATAGTGCTTCCATATACATCCACATTGATCATATATTAACTAGTAAAACTTTTCGGAGGACCCATATGGCCTTTCATGTAACTGTTGTCTCTACATGAATCCATTATATTATGAAACAAGGACTTGATTATGCGACATGCACCAGTTTGATCAAGTTGGCCCCATTTTTACAAATAGAGCTAACTAGAACTTTTCAACAAGAAAACGAGTTTAATATTAAAGAAAAACAACTTCAGAGTACGATTGAAAGGTATCAATATTATATCAAAGAAAGGAAACACAGATAATTTACAAGGGACATCAACTATTTCAAGGAGAATAAGGTATATTCTGTCCTTGATAAAAACCCTAGGTGGGTACCAGAAACTTACCTCTCATCTACCGATACAGAGCTTTCAGATTTAGAGAAGGGACCAAAGAATACTCCGGGTACGCCAAGAGGGAGAGGGAGATCATCTCGTAGGGGTTCAGGTCATGGAAGAGAACAGCCTTTTTTTTTTAGGGGAGAGAGGCCCCTACCCTCTCAGAAATCGAAATCCCCTGTGAAATTAAAAGCTATGTGTAGAG
The DNA here is from genome assembly GCA_025379985.1 of Phyllomedusa bahiana. Lineage (NCBI taxonomy): Eukaryota > Metazoa > Chordata > Amphibia > Anura > Hylidae > Phyllomedusa > Phyllomedusa bahiana. The sequence continues at coordinate 36,551 of JAODAL010005093.1, forward strand.
AGAATTTCTCTCCCCATACCCCTAGGTTGGAGTCTATGAACACACTAGTTGACAGACCAACCAACAATATAGGGATAAGTGAGGAGAATAAAAATAAAGTAATTAACCTTTCTGATAGAACTCTGTGTGAATCTGAAATATCAATTCTAAACAAAGGCTTGTCCTTGTAAACTGACTGAAACTTCAATTCTATTTAGTTGGGTTAGAAAGACCAACCAACTGTTTGCACGGAAATTATATTGGTATAAGTTTTTCTGTGCACAGGATAAAAAGCGGTGTGCTGAATTAGGCATACCAATTGAAATGCTTGAGGAAGTTGAGTTACTTGAAAGTCTATCTGAGGTCCCGCTTGGACAACAAGGGAAGGGCCCTTTTACGGACCTTAAGAACAAAAGCACACGGGCACCTTCCCAAGGTGAGATACCACATATTGATTTATTTGTTGAGCTCACTGTCAAAGAACTTGAAAAAAATTGATGACTTTAGGGTCAAATGGAAATGTAGCAAAAGTGAATATCTGAGCTTTAAATCTTTACAAAGAAAAAATGATCACCATAAAGCCCTCTGATGGGGGGGGAATTGTGGGACAAAATACCACAGATTGTCAGGATATGCCTTGAGGTCTTAAAAGATAGAGAGGGTTATGAGGTTTTGGATAAGAACGCCACCTCAGTATTTTATGATGAGCGAAGGGCAATCCTTTTGGAAGCCAAAAGCATGGCCTTAAATTTGAGGATTTGAAAAATTTCTCCCAAATTTCCCAAAACACTACATTCACGTTTACCAAGGTCCACAAAAAAGGGGCTCCCTAGGGGAACCGATTGTGCAGGTGGGCAGTTTAAGCAAAGGTGGTGAATACACAAAAAAGATCTTCCCCCTTTTGGGGAGACCCCCCCCACTAAACCCTGACTCTAGGATCTCCTTCTAAGTTGGGGGGGATCCTGTCCCTGAAACTTGCCTTTGGCAAGTATTGACTAGGGGTTTTTGAATTCCTCGAACCCCAAAGTGTGCGGTTTGGGGGCGTAGATTTTTTTTTAAGCACAAGGGTTCCAAATTTTAATGACAAAAAAAATTTTGTAAACGGTTGTTTAGTTTGTTCTCACAAAATTTTTTTCCCTTGAAATAAGACTACCCCAGTCAGAGGCACAGCCATGGGCTGTTCTGTGCGCCGTTTACGCAAATTTGCTCCGGGGTTTTGTGGAAGATTTTTTTTCATGAGAACAAACTTTGGGACAAAAGGACTTATTTTGGACTAGCCCTAGAAAACTTTTTGATATTGGGAAAAGGAACAGTGAAAGTCAAAGCTTTTGGTTTTAAAAAAACCCTGAATAACGATCAAAATTACGTTTCACCGGGGAAAAATCCTTTCCCTTTTTTTTGGTAAATTAAGGAAAACTACAAAAGAAAACCCTTGAAACTAAATATTTCTAAGACCACAGCCCAATTTCCCCCTTTTGAGGTGGGAGTTTTTTTCACCTCCCCCCCCAAAAGAGGGGAACCCAAAAGGGGAAATTTCTTAGCAAACAAATTTTTCAAATCCGATTGAATTTAAACAACAACTCAGGATTGAATTAAATTTTCGGAACGGGTTACCCAAAGGGTCCTAAAGGGGCATAAAAAAATGCCACAAATCCCTAGGGAGACCCCTTTTTACCAAAAAAAAAAATCGAGCCAATAAGGGTTTAGATTGGGTTTGGAATTTTTAGGGAGCTCAAAAGAGGTTAGAAACAAAAAATTTCCAAAAACTGGGAAACCCTTTAAACGGATGCGACCTAAAAAAGGTGGGGGGTGATTATCCACAACCCAAGACAGGGCAAAAACACTGAAGACGGTCCACACCACTTTAAAATTAAAACCCCTTAAAAATGGCTGAACCAACCCCTGGGGGGTTCGTTTAAATGGTGGAGCGTTCTGGATTCTATTAAAATTTTGGAAAATTTTTTTTTCATAGCAACGTACGGAAAAGATTTTGAGATAAGACAATTTTTGAATTTAGAAGTAAAGGAGTTATCTATAGGGGGCCGGGGTCGTTCTTTAATACATTTTGGAAAACGATCCGAAATTCCGGGGTGGGGGAGCTCTTAAAGATATCAAATAAAAACACCCCTGTGGGACCCATGTACAAAACACATGCGGGGGTTGAGAGATTAAATTCTTGGGAAACGACAGGGGACTCCCACTTCCCGTGGTGGGGAAAGGTAAAACTTTTGTTAAGAGGAAATGCAGGGATTTTCAGGTTTTAAGACATCAGCTCCCTTTGGGTCTTAATGAGCGAGGGCTTTTTTTCGTTTCATTTGATTTTGGGTTAAATCCCCCTTGTGTAATTTTTTTTAAAGTCTAATGCATCCCTTTTTAAAATATTTTAGAGTTATTTTCTCTTTTGGGATAATCTTATACAGTAATTTTGGGAAAGGGGTCTGTTTTCTATCTTGGGACTTGGGGCCGCCTAACAAACTGTTTTTTTTTGGGCATTATACAAGTACTACATCTAGTCCACGAGCGATCCGGCTGCCCCCTTTTGTGTATCAGTCGCTTGTTACGGCTCCGCTGTTTGCCGCTCTTCTGTGATGCTGCGCCGAACCGGAAGTTGTCACCCCCCCTAGTTTCTAACGCGCTCGTGGAGTTCGGCGTGCAGAATCACGAAACCCGCGGGACTTAGGGCGCCCCGTGGGTTTCTGACGCCCCCCAACGCACGGATGTTGGGGATCGTTACCGCAATCTGGGGGGTCCTGACCATGGGGTACCAGGTTTGATGGGTATTGGTTTGCCTGGAGCAACTATTGGCAGTTAGTAGTATGCATCTGTGACTTTTCTCTCCCTAAGTTTGGCTGACAGCGGTTGTGTTGGGAGATATATTAACTAAATTAACAAAGTTAACTTGCGCAAATAAAGATTTTTTTTTTGCCCTTTGGGGGAAAAGGGTTATAATAAGATACAACTGGTATATACATCCTTAAAACTTTATTAGTCTTTATTGAAACTTTTATTGTAAACCTTTTTTTACTTTTCCCCAAAAAGTCCCCGAAGAGGCAAGAAGGGGCATGAAACATGTTGGGACATACTTTTATAGGGGTAGTGTTGTAAGGGGCAGTTTTTCCGTGGGGGCGCCCCTTTTCGGGGCGGTTCCCCTGTCTCCCTAGGGTTTCGAAAACAAGTAGGTTTTACAGGTCCCTTTTTTTTTTTGTCCCTTAACTACTTAAAACAGTTTAAATAAAACCCTGTGTTTATTTGTGGAGAATTTTTGGGTTTACATATCGTGTCATTTTATATTTTAAACAGAGATATTAAAAGATATTTTTAATTTTTAAAACGGTTTTTGGGGTGTTGGGGATTTAAAAAATCTCCCCTACTATTGAAACAAAGGGGTACCACCCTGTTTTTTGATGTTCAAAATATTTCATTGCCAAACCAAAGATGATTGACCACACCCCTGTTTTCTTGTCTGTTACCATCACACCCAACCAACCACCACTCCCAGCTCCTTCATGATGGGGAAAAGTTCTCCTGTAGATCTATCTGCTGGAGACCCAGGGAAACAAAGGAGACAAGCCCTTCCAGGATAAGCTGCACATCTTTTTTTGTTGGAAAGCCATGAGTCCTGAAGAATTTAAAAAGGCAGTAGAATGTTCACAAAAAACCAAGTCTCAAGAAGGCAAAAGTCTCTGAAGCAGAGAGTCACTTTCCGTAAAGAGGGGACTGCTTTATATGAGGGGAGGAATATTCAGCACAAGGGTCCATGAGCTCCCTAAATTGGCTGAGCATTGATTTTCAAGTACCTCATACAAAATATAATCGGGCCTTGAGTGAATTTTGCATTTCAACAAGTTTCAAAGGTTGCAGAATAATAGAAGGGGAAGTGATGAATTTGTTATTTCTGGGAAATACAAGCTAGGACATATAACATGCACTTTCTGTAAGAGTGGAAGCTGTTTACATGTAGCAATTCTTTTTGTTGGCTTTGAAGCTACCTTTATTTCAGTAACTGCAGTCGGTGGTGGAGGCTGTATTTTTATGCTGATGTTTGCATAAAAACAAGTTCACACCTAGTTTTAATTAGCATAAGGTAACATGGAGGGGGCCAGTTTCTGACCAAACCAAAAGCCACACATTTGTTTTTCACCAGGAATCATTGGAAGCCAGTGATCAACCATTTGAAACACTATATGAATAAAATTTAAAAGTATAATTTTATTGTATGTGGTATCAGTTGTGTGCTTTAAAATTAATAACTTTCAGCTAACAACAATGTTTTGCAAAATTTCCGGGAAAAAGCCAGGGGTACGGCAGTTACCCCAAGTTAACACCCAACTCAAAATTCACTGCATTTTGGTAACTTTTAAAATCACTAATATACAAAAAAGACAGTGTTTTAGGTCTAAACTACAAATAAATGCCTTTTATTATAAAACCAAAGAAAATTTTTGACATTAAAATGGGGACAAGTGATCATTTATTTAGCACCGAGCGTCCCCATGTCCAGATTCTTTACTGGAAGGGAAAAAGCTACAGTTACCCCATGACCCCACTATCTAAATTTTATAAAACATGGTATTCATTTTGTAAGATAGCAAAAACAAAAACCCTCCCTTTCTTTTGTAATTATTTTAAAAGATTTCCAAGAAATGTAGCTGAATATTGAATTGGGGGTTGACTTGGGGTAAAGGCCGTCCCCAAGGCAATCCCAGGAAATTTTGCCAAAACTTTGGTTATTATGCTGAAAGTAATATGTTTATTGCCCCAAAATTAATACCACACAAAATAAAAAATACATTTTAATTCATTTAAAAAAAGTGTCCCAAATGTGTTTGACTCATGGGCTTCCACTCATACATTTTAGAAGTTTTTCCCAGATCCATTACTGCGAGAAGTTATTTTCCCAGGTAAAAAGACCAGCAAAGTCTAGGCGGCTCGGCGGCGGGACCACAAAATGCTATAGTTTTGCCACACTTTTATGTGGGTGTGGGTTCTTTCCATAACGCCGCCATTTACCTTCAAATATCCCACAGATAGAAAGTAGCATTTGAAAACTGGGCAGATTTGTGATAAAAATACATAAAGTGTGGTTTTCTTTTATTAATGTAAAGTTCCTTTGTTTGCATTTCCAATTTAAAAATTAATTAGGGGAAAATATAAAATTTGTTAATATTTTTATATTTTTCATTGTTTCTAAGTAAAATCTTAAACATATTTGTAATTTGTAAGTTCATTTTTGTTCCATAAAAAGAGGGTCAGGATGTTCCAAGCTGAAACAAAAACTTTTTGTTGATGCAAAATCTACTTTGTATCAACATAATTTCTGTTTCAATTTTTTAAACTTTTGCTTTTCCTGTATGAAATTCAACTAATTTTAATCAGATGTCAATCAGAGATTAAATTTTTTCTTGTCTAAGCCTATATTCTAGATATGGCATTAGCCCACACCAACAGGACTCGCTGAGACTTGAAGTTGACCCAGCGATATTACGTTAGAATAGAATCTTAATAATACAAACAACCAGCTTTCTTATGATTTCTAGCCTGCAGTGATCTATATGTAATCACTGATAATACTATAATGACTCCATAGCTAACCGATTGAAAACGGGATTTATAGTAATGCTGTAATTGCTTTAAACATTTATAGGAAAATCCTTTTATATAGCTTTCTCATTTCATGTTATTTATATCACTTAAGTGGTGTGAGTAGGGAAAAAATGATTGCTATTTTTTTGCCAACTGGCAAATAAGATTTGCCCTGAGAAAAAATTTGATACGTCGAGCACAATTCATAAATGTCATTTATTTTACGAATGTGGCGCAACACGCTCCTGAAAAATTGGCGCAAGCAAAGTGTCAAGGATGTCGGACTTGTGCCATAAAATCTTTCACAACCTACTCATTTGGACAGGTGAGGTGGTAAGAAAGGTGAATCGTAATAAAGTCCTAGTTTACAGTTTTCGGAAATGAGAGAAAGCCCCAATTTAAGAATTAGAGAAAAATTTAGCTCTATTCCTAGTCCTGACCTTTATTAGTCACTAACTCTTTATTAGGAAAAGGTTGAACCTTCCCTTTAACTTGCTGTTGTCGTCAGTTTCTTGACATTTTTGATTATATAAATTTGTGGAATAATTTTTGGAAGTATCAATCACTTTATTGTGATACATGTCTTAATTCAATTAGGGTAAGTCGTCGAAAGTTGGATCCGCCCTTTTTTTCAGGGCGGGTGCTCTACTTTGGATAGGTTTGTTATTAGTTTTTTTAAACTCATTCATCACAGTTGCTTTGAAACCCATCTTCATGATACATCAAAACCGTGAGTAAATTGCGACACATTCATTTATGTGGATTATTTTATGTTTGATACATTTGCATCTGTGAAGATGATATTGAAACTATCCGGGGTGTATATTTTTATACCCTGATTTGATTGTGGTGATTTCTAATGAGTAGGTGATTTTTACCATGGGAATTAATAGAGTTTTTAAGGATAAAAATAAAAGTTAAATTTATACAAATTTTATTTTTATTTTCTGTGAGTCGCGACATTTGCAGGCTCACAAAAAAGCCTAACTCTCATATACATTGGATAAAATATTACATAAGTGTTTGATTTGCTAAATCATACCCCGGTCCCAAAAACTCAGTTTTAGCAGTTTTGGGGTTTTTATAATTGTATAACACACCGTCTCCAAATCTCCTGTGTGTCAAAGGAGCTTTTGGGGCCCCCCTCGGGATGCAGGCCACGTAGCAGCTGCTACCGCTGCACCCCAAATGCCCCCGCTCCTGCTTGCAAGCTTTTTCTAAATCTTTCAGTTAGCTTTTGAAAGGAATGAGTATTTAGCCTCTCAATTTTTTTCTGTCACTTTTAAAGAACAAATTTTCTTCACTAAGTTGTTCCAAGTCCAGTTTAACTGTTATTGATAGTAATTATGGCTTCTCCTCACCTGTATAGGTATAAAAACCAGAACATCTCCCATTGACATTAATGATGTTTGAGTTTGAATAGAACCTGGAACCGAACACACTAGAGTTCGAGGTTCTAATTGAACTAGAACATTTTACTGCTCGCTCATCTCTATTCATAAGACTCAACACTTTTTAATGCGCCTACCATTAGGGGGCGTTCTGGGGGTCGTGTTGCACCACACTCGTAATATTAGGCACAAAATAATGTGGGTCCGGGAAAACTAGTGCATTACTGTTCAAACAGGCAGATCTATTTTAGTGTTGGGCGCCTCAGCCTGATCGAAATGGAACTAGATTGCGTTAGGAAAAAAGTATCTCTTTTTTCTCAACTTACACCAGTACGATAATAAAAAAAGGAATTATGATATTTCTCAAACTAATCAAATTAAATTATTTAAGTTTTAAATTTAAAAGTTATCATATAAAATCAAAATATATAATGTCCCGATAATAAAAATATCTCCTAATAAAATGTAGTTAAAAATTAATGGAATCTAAAAAATAATTTTAAACCCTTTAAAAAAAGAACTGATGTGTTCAGATTTTGAAGTTTAAAATGCATTACATTTAAAATGTATTTTTGCTGCTCTCACCCTTGTTCTAAAATACAGCAAGAGCCATACAGCACAGGTCTTGCTGGGACCCATGACCCCCCAAGCAAGATCAGTACCAAATTTCCCAGTCACAGACATGCTATTCTAATGACTTTTCTTTTATTTCCTGCCTATCTATAGCCTTTAATGCATGTTTTTTTAGCATAACTAGTGCGCCTAATTTCCACAATGCGCCAAACACACAGGTGAGGTGCAATCAACTTTACACACCATTTATGAGCGCACAAAAACCACTTTCACACATTCAGGTGCATTTGACACTGAAAAATAAATGCAAATATGCACTTTGATGTTCCTGGTTCCATACATGTCTCCCTAGGTGTCTTCTCTGCAAATCTTATGCATCAACAAGTCATAGAACTAGATATGAAACTTTCTTTTATGCCCATTTGCATTGCTCCTGGAGCTAAAAGATACTTAAAACCAAAAAACCGGGTCAACACCGAGGGATACATTGTTAGAACATATCAATAACTCTTTGAAATGTTAGCTCATTTTAAACATAAACAAGAAGTCTGATTTGTTAGTAAAATCACAAGCACCCAATGCTACAAAATCACATTTCATTAAAAAATAACCATAATCCACGATAAAGCTTTTTCCTTTTTCTTCAAGACATCATTTGGGTTGTAAGAAAGGAAGACTATAGGAACCCATCCAATGCACTGAAAATATAAAGGTGTAAATATTTGTGCACCTTATTCTTGAAAAGAAAGGGTGGACCATCCTCAAGCTTCAAGAGCACAAAAACATGCAACACAGATGAAGATATCACACATTCAATTTCCCAATTCCACCCTCTGCCCCGACATGAAGTGACATCTCATCATCCACAAATATTTTGTGGATTGAGGCCATCATCTTATCTTGTCATTGGAGATATGTCCATATCCCTGACTAGGAAAACCCTCATGGACTGAAAGGGAGGGAAATTGTTATTAGGATGAAGGACTTCTGTAGCATCTGTTATCTTTAAAGGTTCCTAAATTGAATCTGACGTTTGTCCTTTTCCAAACCCACATGCATTTCTCCGGCAGTATTTCTTTTATTTATAAAGCCCAACAAAATCCCGCAAGCACTTTCCAATATAGAGTGAATGCGACAACACCAGCCCTTCATTAAAAAAACTATACAAATCAGCACACTGTGACCCTGCTCGCAAGAGATTTCAACTTGTTAAGGGAAACAAAGGGAACAATTGGCAATGTCCACCAAAACATAAAGGGGGAGTTACAAAAAGGATGAACCCTGCCCTCCCAACCATAAATAATTAATTCGTAAGTGCCTGTGCCAAAGTTAAAATTTTATGAAAGAGTGACAGAATTTGGGGTTAAAAACCAAATAAGGTTTATTTAGCTTGCAAGAAATTGGTTTTAAAATTAAAAACTCTGAGGGTAGGTCCGAAAACATGGGTAACAATGATCCAGAAAAACTGTTTTTCAAGAACGGAAACTTGTAGGACCATGGAGGCGATGGGCCGAGGTGTGTAATTTAAATAGTAGCCGGCAGACCCTAAATGGTAGAAAAAAAGGGGAGATGTTAGGTGTTTGTTTCAACCACTTTTAGGGGCTAATTAGAAGTGATAGATTTATAGTTTTAATTTTATAAATATAGCCCTTGCAGAGAATGAAAACAGATTTTAAAAAAGTGCACCCGAAAAGTGCCCCGGTGGAAAGAAAGAAAAGCCGAAAATTGGGATCCCGAAACGAGACAAAATTGAAAAAGGGAATTTGGTTTAACAAGAGGAGACCTTTAAGCTTAATTAAGTATGTCCCAAAACGAAAAGAAAAAAGCCAATTTGGGGGTTTTGGGCTTGTCCACAGTAAAAATATACTTAGGATAAAAAAGATACATACACAAACCGATCACAGGAAATTGTAAACATAAACAGCACCAGAAAGTTACTCTTTTAAACAACCAAAAAAACATATGTTTTTAAAACACAAGGCGCCGGAATGTACAAAATACACTTTTTTCCATTGAAAATAACCAATTTAAAATTTCCCCCAATGCCCCTTTTTTTTTCTAAGCCCCCTTGGGTTTAAAAACGGAGACCTTTTAAACCCTCCCCAAACATGGAAATAAAGGGGAATAAAATTTTTTGGTGCCACCTTAATTTTTTTTTTCCATATGCACCAGAAAACATGTGGCCTCCATATGTAGGCGAACTACTCAGAGGGTCCAAAGAATAAAATTACATAGGTACAAAACATGAAAAACATACATATTTACAAGTGTAAAAAAAATTCGCAGGACATCATGGAAAATAGCGACCGATTTTAAAAAAATAAAATAGATTTTTCCGGTTCAGAACAAAAAAAATGGAATACTGAACAAAAAGAGATTTTTTGATTTTAATTTGCAGACCATTTTTTCCCTTTTTGGGACTCAATTAAGAAAGAAGAATTATAGATAATTAAAATTAAAAAAAATCATACTTTTTTAGTGGGAAAAATAAACACTACAAAATTTTTTCCCAAAATAGAATCAGAAACGCAAAAGCAGCCCCCTTGGTGAAAAGATGCAATAAGGGGAACGCCCGGAAAGTAGTGAAAGTTTACTCCCGGGAAAAAAAAGATCAATGCAAAAATCCAGCGTGCAACCTTCTTGAAAAAAAAAATGGAAGACTTCCAGACTTTTTTAAAGGAAAATTAAAAAGATCCAAGCAGGGATAAATGACCAACACTACAGTCCCCATTTTTGCCGACGTTTTTCGGACTTGGCCTGCTACTTTTTCAGGAAATACAATAATAAGTCCGGATGATTTAAATATACCGCCCTATGGCACTATCCCCCCCCTGACGAGGGAAAAACAATGAAAGCTTAATTAAAACAACCATAAAAACTAATTTAAAAAAAAAAAAGAACCATAGGTAAAAAAAATAGTTAATAATAGCACAAAAGTCCACGTTTTTTGAGGCCATTAGGAAATCAAGGTCAAGTTTAAAAATCCCCCTTTCCCCCGGGGGCCCAATTTTTTTTTCGATGGTCCCCCCCCCCCTAGGGTTTAGAGACCGTTCTAAAACCCTGCACTCTAAAGCGTTGTATCACCATGGTGCACATCACAAAATTTTTGGGAGGGCCATAAAAGCCTACATTTAACTTTTTCTTGCTACTGACAAGTGTCTACGACCCGTACTTTGAGAGCGCAGTATACCCCCCACGTACTGTTTTTGACACAAATCGCAGGAAAATCAAATAAACAACATAGCAGTGTTACAAAATAAATTTTTTAGCAAAAGTGGAACGCGATTAAAAGAAAAAAACTCTTTAGAGGTGAACAGGTTACTGTAATCCCACCTGGAATGATTAATCTAACATACCCGTGAAAAGAAACCACTTTTGTTGCACCATAGGTGTAGTAAAAAAAAGACGGGGACAAAGCTGATTTAATTTTTTGACCCTTTCTAAGACAAAACTACTTGTCAGAGGATCCAGTTTTTTCTGAGCTGTTGGCCTCGTTTTAAAAGGGAAGGTATTTCTTACAAGTTACGTTTGTTTGTCTGGGGACGAAAGAGAAGAAGGGTAATCAATCTTTTTTGGGTAACATCATTATTGTCATTGTTTTTTGTTTTTTTTTGCTAAAGCTTTTCCCTGGGACCTGCGCAATCCATCGTTTTTTCTAATACCATTGTGGGTACCCCTTTGATTTAATCAAAGATTGTTTCTTGCATGTAATTTTTAACAACGATGGAATAGAGAAATTTTAAAATTTAAATTCTATTTCCCCCCATAAGTATCCCAAATGACATGATAGGATATTGGAGGGCATGAAGAATGTATTCCTGCGATATTTTTCCCTATAGGGAAGCATTTCAATTTGGATTTACCTGAGAGCGGATATCCAAAAAATTAATGCCTTTTTGCCACCAAAATAAGCGTAGTTTCAAACGGTCATTAACAACACCCAAATTTTCCACATAAACTCAGATCCCCCCCACACCAGGAGCAGGTCGTCTATAAACACCTACCACCTGAGGGGAGAGAAAGGGGAAGGGGAGAAGAGGATCTCTCCTCCCAGGCGGACATAAAATTTTTCCCAGGAAGGAGAGAACCACCCCCCTTTTCGACTCGCCACACCCTGCAAAAAAAAGAACCTCAAAAGAAAAATAATTGTGGGCAAAAGTACTCCGTACCATAATAGAAAACTAATGAAAATTGAAGAAAAAGAATAAATTTTTTCCGATGTTTTTTCAAAATGTCGTTGGCTAAATATGGGGAATAGGGGAATACAGCGCGGTCACATCGCACGTCACCCAGACAGAAAGGGTCCCAATCTCTACCGATAAAAAAACATAGACTTAGTGCCTTAATAGGGCCCGGAATGGAGAGCACTAAGGCTGAAGGATGAATCTAGCCCGACCCCAGTTGGGCCCCAGAGAGAACCAACCCCCACTTTGGGGCGCATGGGAGGAGGAAAAAAAATTTCCTTTAAGAACCCTTTGGGAAAGGGATGAAAAATAGGATGTGGGGTTTTTACAATACTTTTCTCCCAAGGCCTGAGTTCTACTTCCCCATTTTAACCTTTATTAAGGAAAATTTTTTAAACGAACTTGAAAAATTTTGTGGGGGCTGACTTCAAAAGGGGATAGGGTTTTTTTTTTTTTCTAATAAAAATTTATCATTCAATTTTTGTAAAGACCAGAGTTCATAAGAAAAAGGCCCCCCCTTATCCCGGTCTAATTAGGAGATCTCTATTTTCTTTAAATTTTTGTATGCATATTTCGATTTTGGGTTAAATACCCCAGACCTAGTGGAATCGCATTCACTTTTAGTTTTTTTTTTCAGGTCTTTTTCCCTGGTCCTGAAAAAATCAAGACCCCAATCAATTGAAACGGAAGAACCTCTATTCCCACTTTTGGGGAATACGGGCAAGGGGTAAGGGCAAATATCACCTACACTACAAGATCACTTAGCCCGTGAGACTGATATTTTCCGAAATGTAAAAAACGTTAGTAACATCAGAAAAATTTTTTATTGTATTATCCACTTTATCAGGTGTAACAATATCACAGCCAGGGAATCTTCAATACGTGAAAAATGGTTTTTAAATCAAGTTTCGCAAAAATTAACTCCAGTATGGTCTTATATAGGTTAAATTTTAACTGGAAAAAACTCAAACCCTTAAACAAAAATCTACTTGCTGCAGTATGAGTACTTATAGTTTGACTATTGGATATTTTAATACGATAAAATGTGGGTCTTGTTTCTTTCTTTGATTATGTTTTTTTTACCCCCACGCCTGCTCCTTTTTGGGAGCCCCCTTCTTATGCTTTTTTTTTTGTCATTAGATTTTTGAACTATTGGCCAAGTGTTTTTTGAAGTAGAAGTATCAGACAAATCAACGTTGCATATAAACTTAGGTCTTCGAAGGGTCCAAATCAGGAAATTTACCTATTCGGACCAAAATGAAATGACCTTTCGATTTGGAAGTGGTTTTAAAAAGGGTTTAAAAGTGTTTTTCCCCCTATACACTCCTCAAACGTAGTCCATTGTATCACGGCAAATTTTTTACTTTTATGGGGACTATATTATCTTTCCCGTTTTTTTTTAATTTGCTAGAATTTTATCATTTTAATTTTTTTATGCTGGTAAATTCTTTCGAGCCAAATCTCTTTTAGAGCGCAATTTCAGCATAATAGTAGTACGTAAATCCCCCTTCGTAAATTTTTTAGACTTCATTTGTTTTAGGGGCATTCAGTTGTTCCAAGTTCCATTTTTCCATGAAATCTTTAACTGAATATGTTTTTTGGGAAAATTTCCAAATCCAACCCCCGTGGGCATACCGGTCAACATAAACCGAGGGGGGTCTATCCACCAATTTTAAGTTTTTTGGTCATTTAAATTTTTTAAGCTGTCTCATATGGGTTTCTAATCAACAAGATGCCTTCATTGCGATGTTCCATCGTGAAAAAAAGCGCGCTGCTCTCCTCGCGTCCGGCTGGGAAGTTTTACGTTTGATCCAACACATGTCAAATGTTGATTGCAATGTAAAATACAAATATTTTAAAATGCTCGGGGCTAAACCCTATAACTTGTAGAAAGATAAATAAAGTCCTAAAGATTTTATACAGGAGCACGACACCGTTTCAAAAAAAATTAACAAATAGAGATGCAGAAACTCAGAAAAATCAGCTCACCTGGGGTGTAAATCAAGAGGAACCCCGGATAAGTAGTGAAAGCTCACCCCAGGAACCGTAGAAAGATCAATGCAAAAATCCAGCGTGAAACCCTTTCTTGTTTAAAGGGAAGACTTTTCCAGCTTTTTTTAAGGATAAAAAAAGATCCAAGCATCGTATAAATTACTACACTCAGTGCATATTGGCCGACGCTTTTCGGAGTTTACCTGCCCCTTTTTCATGGCTACAATAAAAATGTCACGGGTTTTAAAATATCCCGCCCTATGGTAAAGAATTCCCCCCCCCCTTTCCACTTTGAAGAAAAAAAATTTTAACTTCAAATACAAAAATTCTTTGTTTTCAAAATGTGTTTTTAGGTCGGCCATGTTTGGCCCCACAACAATGAGGAATACGTATGAACCAAAAAACCCTTTTCTTATTTTTGTAGTCCCACAGCAAGGGGAAAACATAAAAAGAACCCACCGGCTTCCATAGATAAGCAATGTGTTGACACTCTGACAAAGAAAAACGCATAGAATCAGATACGTTCGGAGAGAAAGATGCCCCCAAAAAACTATTAGGGGATCTTTTAGCTGATTATTTGAGGATTTACAAATAAAAATTAAACTGATAACGAAAAATAAAAAACACCTCTCTTCCAGAAAACATAGTCCATCTGGGGGTAGAAAGAGAACGGGTTCCTTTTTTAGTTAAATTGTTTTGGGTACAAAACATAAATACTGAAAAGGTTTTATCATGTACACCGTTTTTATTGATGTTTTTTGGGAATTCCCATGTCTTGTTCGTTTTTTACCAACGGGCCCGGGTTTTCTTCCGGTATTTGCTTAAACTTGAGACTGAAAAAATAATATAGAATAAAATATAAAAGTCAAATTTTTCAAAGCCACCCCTGGAGGGATGATTCAAATAGCCAGCCTCATATTAAATTCGGGGAAGTTATTAAAAATTTGAAAACTGAAATAAGAAATGTTTGCCCGACTAAAAAATCAAGGAATTGTGCCCCCAAATCCAATTAAGAAAATACTGACTACGGTTTTGGAGGACAATTATTAATGATTAGTCGATTTGTCTTCCCCATTTTTAATGTTCCCTCAGCCTTTTTCAATATGATTAAAGTTATTGCACTTGAAAAAACACCGTTTTGGGTTTTATGGAAACCACTACACCTTTCTATATGTTTGTAACCCCCTTTAAAAAAATTTATGAGCAGATTGGTGCGCGTTTCTTTTAAAATGTCTCGGGAGAGTGGAGACGTTAAATAAAAAAATTTCTGCAACATAAATTGGTTTTTCTGTGGGGGTTCCCTAAATTGGACTTTTGGCAGTCCGTTGCAAGGACTGACCAAAGATGTGATCTACGGCCTTTGGTAGATATTACTCCCTACCCTCCCCCCTTCGCAGTTGTGTGCAAACCCTGTCTCCAAAGCAGCAGGCAAACCTTATCCACTCTCCTTATCTAGTTGTGAAAGTTTTTATATAAAATTGATTTATTGATTTTTGCTGCAGCCCGGGTTATTTGCTTTGGTTTTTGTTTGCAATTGTCTGTTTTTACGGGTCATGTTGTGGGCTTGGTAAGATAAGACAAATACCCCTGTCTTTGTTCTTCTGTGTTTAAAATATTGACATTTTTTAAAGTACTGATAATCACTGAAAAGTTTTGTAAAAAGGATGGGGCGAATTTCTCAAAAATGGGTTTCGCTCATTTTCGCCGAATTTCCCGAAAAAAAAAACTTCTTCCCGAATTACTTCGGGCGTCACTTTTAAAAAACAGCATTTTTCCAGGTGCACAGAGCGCAGGGCTGTAGAACGTTGTGCCATGTTTAAAATATGCAGAGGGGTTTGTTTTGGTCTTCATAAAATGTTGTGTCTTAGTAAACACGCACAGACTCCCGCCGCTTTTTAACCTTCACTCAAAAAATTCCCTTGGCACTTAAAGGGGGTTTGTCCCTACAAGGATTGCTTTTTATTTTAAAGATCGCAAAAACAAATCACTTTGAAATATATGCCATTAACGTGTCCCCCTACCCCTAGATACCCCTAGGATTTTTGTATGGGCTGCATGCTCCTCAGGTTTTTAACAAACAACCTTTTTGAGTTTCCCCTGATGGGCTCCCAGCACGGGTTCATACTACAGACCGGGCTTCTACTGCAGCCTTGGAAGTCAGTAAACACGCCCCCTAAAACAAAGGGGAAACCAAGAAAACAGGACTGAGGGAATGAACAATGTAGTGGGGACAACCCCTTTAAGAGGGCAAAACTGACCAAAAAAAAAAAAAGGGGGGAATGAAAAAGTCGGGGCGCGACAGCGGGAAAAAAACAACTGAGGGTAGGTGGAACATCAGTGCAATGTGGAGGTGACGGCGGCAGCCACAGCAGCAGAGTCAGAGAGTGGACCAATGACATTCGAGGGGGCAAAAAAGGAGTGGGCCCAAAAGAGTGGCAAAATTAAAACAGGTGGATTGACGGAAACAACAGCAGCAGCAGCATGAGTTAGACAGGGGCAAAAGACATGTGAGGTCACGGCAGCAGCAGCATGGGGTCGACAGGGGCAAATGACATTCTGGAGGTGGCAAAAACAGGATGGGGCAAGAGGGACAATGACACAGTGTTTTGGTCACGGCGCAGCCGAGGTCAGACAGTGGCACAATACATTCTGGAGGGGAAAAAAACAGGAGAGCCACGAGTGGGAAAAAGACACAGTGTGTGGGTCACGGAAAGCGCCACAGCAGCAGATGGGGTAAACAGTGGCACAATGACTTCTTGGGTGGAAAAAAACAGGAAAGGCCACGAGTGGCACAAGACACGTGGGGAGGTCACGCAGCAGCCCAGCGCACAGAAGTCAGACAGGGCACAATGACCAGTGTGTAGGTCACCACCAGCCCTGGGTCAGACAGTGGCACAAGACATTCTGTGGGGGCAAAAACAGGAATAGGCCACAAGTGGCAAATACACATTTTGTGGAGGTCCGGCAGCAGCCCAGCAGCAGCATGAGGTCAGACGTGGCACAATCACATTCGGGAGGGGAAAAAAAATGGGTGGGCCCAAACGAGGGAAAAAAAGACAAGTGAGGTGACGGGGGCAGGAGCAACAGCATGGGGTCAGGAGGGGCACAATGACACGTGTGGAAATCACGCAGCAGCCCAGCACAGCATAGGTCAAGAGTGGCACAATACAGAGTTGGAGGTGGGTGGCAATACCACCCCCGGGGTAAAGGGGGTTGGTACAATGGAAAACTGTCAGCGTGTGTGGCTCAGGGGGGGTGGCGGCTCAGAATATGCTGGGCAGGTTTTTGAACCCAGACTTTTTTCTCACAGTTTGGGTAGGCGTCAGGCTGATGAGTCGACGCCTAAGGCATTGTGTGGGGAAATCCTGCCGATCCCGCTGATATCTTGACAATGGTCGTCTTTCCCACATTTCCCGGGGACAAGGGGGTTCCCTTTGGGGGAAACGAGGGCCCCCCGCCGCACTGAACCCCCACTCTGATGCCACACTACTGGCCGGGCGGCTCTTCTCCACTCAAACTCGGAAATTGCGGCCACAACCATTTGGCTGCCCGTAGTCCAGGGGACTTCTAACTGGGGGTGGCAGAGTCGTCCAATGGCCACACCTGTTGGTTCAGGGTCTGCTCCAGCTCCTGCTGCTGGCGGCGACCCCCTCCTCACTAGGGGGGGTAAGGGAAACTGCTCATCAGTGACTCCGACTTTGGTTTTCGCTGAGGAGCTGGTCTGCCCGCCCCCCCACCCTTACCCAGAAGCGCGGCAGTAGTCGTGACGCGAAGAACCCCCAGCAGACCTTCAGAGGGGGGGCGATGCCGCACGGCAGCGGCCAAGCACAGAGGGTTTCCCCCAAAAAATTTTGAGTTTGTGCCCCTCTCAATACTGGGGGAAAAAGGCCCCCTTTTGGACCGGGGCGAGGGTCCAAAAGGGGAGAGCCAGAAGTCATCCTTTTTCTGGATGCTGACTATTCCTGTCACTTGAGGGAAAACCATGCTGCGGGCCTCGCACAAGTAATCCGAGGGGCTCCCTGCCTCCATCTCCACTGTATACTGCCACGGTGTTTCGGGGCTCTGCCCGCTTCCCCATCTCCACGCTCCCCCTCTCTTTTTCCCCGGGTAGAAAATCCACCATTTCCCCCGACAATGCTTTTTGCTCCAAGCCTCCCCCTCCATTTCAGTCCCCACCGGGCTCATGGGCCCGAAAAAAGTCGCCATGTCTCCAATCCCCCGCCCCGACAGATTTTTCAGCATCTGTTCCGGGGCATGAACAGTGGAAGAAGTTATTCATCCCGGTTTTTGGCACGACAAAAAGTCGCCTCCTCAATGGCCCCAACAAAAAAGCAGGTGTCACCATGAGGGCCCCTGGCTGACATCAAGTTACACAGGAGTACCCTGTCCGCCTGGATCATCAAAAAAAACGTTAATGGCCTTTCTCTGTCATACGTCGGGCCCCAAAATGTCAGGCTGGGGTTCCAAAAGGGGTGGAAACACGCATACAGAGTGTGTTGGGGGAGGCCCTTCGCCCCGCAAATGGGAGGTTTTCCTGGTTTGTTTGGGGAAAGGTGAAAAACTCACATTTTTTTGGCCCTTTTCAATCTTTTGAAGATTTGGGGGAAACTTCAGGAAACCCTTTTTACAACCAATTGAACAGTGCCCGCAGGGCGCATGGGAATCCCTCCTCGGTCAGCGCGGAAACCGTTCCTCCCCTTGTCCGTCACCATGGTTCCATTTGCAGTTGGGCGGAGAAAACCACAATCGATTTTTTGCTGCATGACCGGCGCATTCCCCCCTGTGTGACTTTGTTCCCGAGGCAAGCCAGGGTAGAACTGCGGGGCATGTGGCCCTCACATTTGTATGATGGCAGAGTTTTTTGGAGGTGAGATGGTGGTGGTTGGGGGGGAGGGGGGGAAGGCGGCGGACATTGGCCAGGGGCTGCGTTTGACAACGTGGGAGAAAGCGCCGTCTCCTGTCCAAGTTGTTGGTGTGCCCGGGCGAAGCACATTCACCCAGTGGGCCCAAAGGACATGTACGGCCCCGACCGTATTACCTCCCAAATCCGCGCGCCCCGCATCTTGGAACAAACCGATAAGCTCAAGGGCTGGCCCACCTTTGTTCACAATTTAGAAGTGCTGGGATGCCTTTTTTTAAAAAAATTACGGCTTTAACCTCCATCTCGGCTCGGCACAAGCCCTTTTGTTCTCTGAACGGTGCGAGTCCACCTTTGGGGAAAAGGGGGGGACGCAGTACCAACAACTTGGACAGGGCACGGGGCAGCTGTTTCACCCTTTGGAGGGTTGGACGCAAGTTGTCTCTTTGCATCGCCTCGCGAACGACTTTCGGTACCTGAGTAGAAGGCAGGGGGCACTGGGCCAGGAATTAAAGTCAAAGGAAAAAGCTCCCCTTTTGCAAGGGGGGGCTTGACTGGTTTCAATGGAAAGCGTGCCCCTGGGCGCTGTGTTGCTGCGGCGGCAGGATGGACCACCACAACTGACCAGTTTCTCCCCGGGCCACCGGATGGTGACGCTGCTGTGTTGACGCGAACCCTGGTGCCAACGTTACTCCCCGGCCCCGCTTTACTTTCGCCCCCAAAATTTTTACATATACCCTATTTGGCTCCTCCTGTCTTAGCAAAGAACTGCCCCACCGCCGAGATCGGGGTTTTAACGCAAATCCCGCATGAGTGACTACTACCCCCCGCTGCCTACGAGCCCCCGTGCCGCTACTTTCTTGGACCTGCAACGGGGTTTTTTACCCCTTGGGCCCCTTGCCCCGACCCCCACTGCTGCTACCCTGCTGACCATGACCAACTACCCACTGGGCTGCGCCGTTGCCTACGCGCAAGGACCCCTCTTCTCCTGAATGATGAATCCTTGCCTCACCCAGCTCCAAGGCGGTCGGGTACATATTCCCATTTGTTTTCACGTCGCGCTGTCCCATCCCGGGGCTTTAAATGCAGGCTGACCCCCTCACAACATGACCCCCCAGCCACTCCCACATCTAACTTTTGCAAAAAAGCAGGGGGTATTGGCCCCATTTCTTCGGCCCAAAAAGCTGCTGACTCCATCCCCAAATTTTTCATCCCGCTATAAAGTGGTCTGAGCCCCCGACCAAAAAGAAAATCCTGGCTGAAAGGAACCGGTGGGACAGAGGCGGGGTTTAGGGCGGGGGAGGGGCCGCGCCCGCTCCCGGCCATCCCCAAATAAGGGTTGTGTTTCTTCCCCACCGACCTTGGCTGGGGTTGTCAGTTCATTGGGGAAAATGGATACCTAGTCAAACCATCAAGAACCCTTTGGGTTGAGCACACCGGCCGCTAATGACGCGGGTTGTGCCTACCCAGTACCCCCCGCTGCGACGCTCTTCTGTGCTGCACCTGGGGCCCGGGAAAGTTTTTTGGCCCCTCCCCTCCAGGGGAAGGCCTGCCACTCTCTGTCGACATACTGTTGTTTTAAAAAATACAACCGTTTTATGAAGATAATTTTATGTGATAAATACACAACCTGTATTTGACGCCAAATGAACCCACTAAGAAGCTTGGGTAACCCTTGGATATAAATTGCGCTCCACAAATGGGCAGGAAAAATTGACTTGTATGTGCCGTTTAAAAACTCTGTGCTTTTATATTCAGTAAAATACACAAACAGGCTTAATTAACCTTCGGATATGAATTATGCTACAGAATTTCTTCTGTGGCGGTGAAAAACAAAGTTTCTTTTACTGAGTACAACTGCAGAACAACGCTTAATTAACCCCTGGATGTTTAAATTGCGCCAAACAATTGAGAACCACAAACTACTAGCTTTGTAGGTGTTACAATGGTGTGTTTTCTACTCTACACAACAAGAGATAAAAATTGTAATTAACCTCGCTTGTGAATAAGGATAATACAGGAAAGAATCCGTATTTTTTGGCGGATGAAACAGACGGTTTTCGCTTTTTTAGTGACCACAAAACGCAGAACAAACTCATGTAATTACCCCTGGATGTTAAATTGAGCAAAAGAATTGAGCAGCAAAATGAAGTGGTATTTGTATTTGTAAAAAACGCTGTTTCTTTAAATGAAATAGCAACAGGAACAGGCTTAGATTCCCCTTGGATACTTCAATGTGCTGGTGAGAGATAGGCATTTAAACAATGTTGATGCCAGCTGCATTGGACCGGCACAACTGGACTTCAGATCCAATACCCCACAAAAATCGAAATGAACGTTTGAGAAGTCCTGAGTCTCCTGAGACAAGCTGAAGGCTCCACCAAAATCGCTGTATAAAATGTTGTTCTTTCTAGTATCTGCTATCATAAGCAGCCGCGCTGGCAGGCACCATTCAATAATCAGTACAGTGCAGAGCGGTCATGAGCTCCAGCGTCGCAGCCGCGGACTTATTTTAGTTGCTGGTTGACGTCACAAGAATTCCCTGTAGGTGTCTGATTGGTCTTCATCTCTGCACATGTAAGGCAGGCTATGCCTTCTTCCTCCCAGAGTGCTTTGATCCCAGGTAACGTCATGTGCTCGCAGCCCTTTTATCATATCATATGCAACACTTCGTTCACCCGAAGTACCCCAAACTTCGGACTGCGTTCAGACTCGAAGTTTTCCTGAAATTCCTAAACGATATTGTCCCACTTTCCTTAGAATTCATTTGCGCCCCATCTCTAGTTGTATGTCTTGTTTCTGATCTATGAATATTATCTAAATGCTTTGGTCTCTTTTAGATGTTTTAAATATAGACATAAGTATGTAATTATTGTTTGCTGGTAATTACATACTCTTTGGGTGAATCACATATCCACTTGCTACTAGACAGACCAAGTACAAGGTGCTTGGTGAGCTGAATATATATATATATATATATATATATATATATATACTATATATATTTATAAATATTTATATTATATTATATATATATATATATATATTAATATATAAACACCCCTAGTGGTGATCTGACGAGATCTGTTATACTTGTCTCGCTGGAAAAATAGGAGTCCCAGTGGTTAAAGAAAATGGGGAATATGATTTCTTCCTGTAAGAAAGAACCAAGAGGGACCCACCATGATGAGAACTTGTCTTACTATAGTTCATCTATTCAGCTTGGTGTGCCCAATGATTTGAGGTGCTTGCAGTGGTATGGTAAATAACTTGGTGCCAACATATTTGGAAAAAGTGGAGTTGTCATTTACCGGGATTTGCCTGAAGAATGGCACATGGGGTATAGATGTATTAAAACAGTATTTTACCCTCATTATATAATCTGACTGTGATAAAAAGAACAATGTATTGTAATGTGGCTACTATTCTTGATACATCACATGCTGCATCTGCCTCTGTAGCGAGACATAGTGACACTCACTAAACACAAGATCAAACACCCAACAGGTAATATTTTAAACTGATCTGTGAGGCTGTATACTTGTAATATTTACCGACTTGTTGTCTTGTGTTTTGTGTATATTCACTGATTGGTTTCTTGTGTGCTTGTGATATTCACTGATTAGTTTCTGGAAACCTGCTCACTCTTTTCTATCAGGTTTTCATTATCTACAAAACCCTTGATTCTGTAATAATAGTTTAGTTCTTGATACTGATGCTAGAGCTATGAGCTGCTCAGTCGTCTCATGAGTGCATTCTTGGGAGATTGAGAAGTTAATAAGAAAATTCTGCAACATTCTCTTAATGCTTTCTCAAACTCAACATGGAGAAAACCGAGCTCATCATCCATCCCTCATCCCACTCAACCTCAACATCTGATCTATCTCTCACAGTCAATTGCTCCACACTTTGCCCAGTCCCACCTGATAGAAGATTATGAGCTTAAAAGCTGATGAGGACATGTTGGGGGGATGTGAGATTTCTTGTATCCGAGGAGAGGACGATGTCAGGATATTTCTCCTCTCTAGAATATGAATGTGCTCTGATAAAAATCTTTATTTTAAAAGCAATGACTTATAAGTGGCTAATTATACAAATGAATCGATGCTTACACCATTAATGTGAATCCTTTGCACTCCCTGATTCGCTTTAGCCTGGCTGGAAATTCACAGCAGTTGAATCCGCACGAGTTCACAGGTTCCCAGTATCTGCTAGACTAATACTTCAGCAAAAAGAAGATTTGAACCAGGATTCTTCTGTGTTAAAAATGTATTGCCTCTATTTACAATCGTGGATGTAGGGGAGGCCTTCACGCAGGATGACCACACAGCGTTTCGGGAGCATTCACTTTATTGCCCTTGTTCACGGTGAATGCTTACATTATTCTTGTTTCTGTCTTAAATTAGCTAAAAAGGTGGGCGGTACTCACATTACGACGTCATTTCCCTCCTTCAAGATAAAATAATAAATCTCAGTGATAAAAACGTATCAATTGGTCGGTGGATCATTATCATTGAAAATAAATTACATTTATTATATAACTAATAAAAAAATGGGTTTTGATGATGTTTTTTAAAACGAGATATTAATCAGGATCTCATTAGTAAAGATTATAAAGCTCAAATCGTTCCTATTGTTCATTCCGAAAGGGAATCCAGTGTTTCTAGTATTCATTAGATCCAAGGCAAGCTTACCACGCAGAAGAACATTGTGCTGCCAATCACTTTCCAGTTTTACGGGTGGCATTCCTACACTTTTCTATTCCATACCTCAACGAAAAAATCTGTAAATCTAAATTGTTTCATGGCATTCGTACGCACATAATGTATTGGTGACCCTATCTCTGAGTAAGCTGCTTCTTCCCTTTTTTTTATATTGGTTTATATCGTTCTGAGCCAATGCGGGTTTTTCAAATTCTTCGGATTGTGCTTTTCCTAAATAGAGGATATCTAAAGGCTATTGCACTTGCTTTGTACTAAATAAATAAGGTGATTTGTGTCTACAATTTATAAATATCTCTTTTATTTTGTATGTTATATTTTGTTTGGTCCATATAAAACTTTCCTTTTCTAATGACTCAGTTTGCATACGTTGCATCTTTTTTTGTTGAATGGGGAAGAAAGGCCTTTTAAATTCATCCAGGGTCTGTTTGTTTCTTATATGTTAAAATTTTATGTTTCTCTATCTACCTCATTGCTATTGGTTCTTGCTTCCTTTTAGGCTACCATATGGGGCATACCTCAAATCTATAGTATTTGCTAGTATGGGATCATTCTCTTAATATATTTTTAAGTTTTTATAAAATTTCTTTTTAATATCATTAAATTCCAGGCTTATATTCATTGTCTGAGATAAAACAATTCACTGTTTCTTTTTTGTCTTTGTGTTTTTTGTTTTTTCCTTCAACAGGTTTTTACTGTGTCTTCCCTTGTCTTATGTCTTTTATGGGCTTCCTGCATTATCTTATTTGTTTAACCTCTTTTTTCCAGTCTACTGTACTATGATTTGTTTCTGGTTTTCGTTATACTCTGCTTTTTCCGTGCATGCTCTCCGTGCTCTACTAGTAGTCACCCAGTGGTATTGCATTACTTGTTCTGCTTTTGGATGGGACCACTGTTTCTGCGCTGTAATATAGTGTTACCACCTGCGTGGGTTTTCAGGTTTATAATGTGTGTAATGGATTTTAGTGTCTTTTACTATCACTTCCACATCTAAGAAGGAAATTTTTTCCTCCTGTACTGTGTACAGATGTGGAATTGACTAAAATTCCTAAAAATGTGTTGAACATAAAAACAGGGTTTTAAACAATGACTAATTTTTTTATGACACATTCCCTTTAAATACAACACAGGATGCTGGAGGACGGGGTCTTCCTGATGTAATCAGTTGCCTTTCTACAAAAGGGATTTGTGTGAGAGACTATTTCACCTGTCTTGGTTAGGGGTCCATAATCCTGTCAATATTTCATAAATATCTGACATATGAGATAAACTCTTGAACATTCCTTTAAGGATTTGTATGGGAGTTCATACATACTGACCTCAAAGTGCACCCATCACCCCACACAAACATTTTTTTGTAGATGAAATGAGAAGACTTTTCTCAAATATATGTCAGGGAGTGATAGGAACTTGCAACTGAATTACCCTGCACTAGTTTATAAAGAGGTAGGTCGGAGTGCAGCAAGCCAATGAGGCTGCACATTCCTCAAATAGAACTACACAAAAAAATGGTAGGCTGTGCACATCCAAAATATATTTTGTAAAACGTAAGCATAGGTGCACACTGGTAAGGCAATAGCGCATACATCCAATATCAAATATCAGTGGACCACAGCTAAAAACAAGTAAAACTATCAAGGTATATAGGAATTTGCGAAATATGCAGATTACTTGCTAAGGTAAATATATGAATGATCCTGGATATTCTTAGTTTCACAGGTTTTTTGATCAAAAATTGTTAAGCTTTACTCTCCCAAAAGCGTCACAGGGTGGATCCCAGCACAGAGTGCAGTCTCCTAACACCGTAAATCATGTTACCTCAACTAGAGTCCATTAGATAATACAAACATTCAGGGAAGTGATAGGAACTTGCTCACTGAATTACCCTGCACTAGTTTTAAAAGAGGTAGGCGCGGAAGGTGCAGCAAGGTTTTCAACAAAAAAAGAACAGATACATATTAATTAACCCCTTATACCACTCACCGGCAGCTTTTATTAGGTACACCATGCCTATGTAACGGTTGGACCCCCTTTTTCCTTTTTCCTCTCAGGCAACTGCACTCCTTCAATTTCTTCGTAGCGCATAGATTCAAAAAAGGTGTTGCAACGATGCTCAATTGGTTCCAACGGGGCCCAAAGAGTGCCAAGAATATAGTCCCCCACACCATGATACCACCTACCAACATGCCTGATTACCGTGATACAAGCAGGATGGATCCATGCTTTCATGTTGATGACGCCCAATTTTTATGACCCTTACCATCACCGCAATGTCGCAGCAGAAATCCGAGAATACTCATCGCTGACTCAAGGCAAACGTTTTTTCCAATCTTCTACTGTCCAATTTCGATGAGCTTTGGGCAATTGGAGATCCTCTCAGTTTACCTGTGTCTTAGCTGTAAGGCGTGGCACCCCGGTGTGGTCTTCTGTTGCTAGTTAGCCCAAGCTGCCCTCAAAGTGTCGCCTGTAGATGCATTAAGAGATGCTCTTGCTCTACTTAAGGTTGTAGAGGGTGGCTAGTGTTGAGTACACTGTTGCCTTTCTATCAGCTCGAACCCCAGACTGCCCATTCTCCTTTGACCTCTGCATCAACCAAGGCATTTACCAGTCCCACAGGACTGCCGGCTCACTGGATGTTTTTCTTTTTCGGACCATTCTCTGTAAACCTCTAGAGATGGTTGTGCAGTGAAAATCCCAGGATGAATCAGGCAGTTTTCTGAAATATCAGACTCAGCCATTCTGGCACACAACATAACCATGCCACGTTCAAAGGCACTCAAATCACCTTTCTTTTTTTTTTTTTTCCCCCCCCCCCATTAATGATGCTCGGTATTGAACTTGCAGGAGATTTGTCTTGACACGTGTCTACATGCCTAATGCAACTGAGTTGCGCCAATGTGTGATGTGGCTGATTAGATAACATTTAAGTTTTGTTAACGATCAACGTTGGAAGGTCGTACCTATAAAAAGTGGCGGTGAGGACTTTGTGTGTATATCATATATTAAAATACATCAAAATATAAAATAAAAAATATATGAAAAAAGAGAAAAAATATATAAAAAATGAAAAAAATGTGAAAAAATATAAAAAAATATTTAACTTATCGCAAAATATAACAAATTATCTATATAAATATTAAGAGATATGTGATAGTTAGAAAAATTCAAAACCCACGGAAAAAATTTTTATTATTAATTACCCGGATTCACTGGAAATTATGTTAAAAATGGAACATTATTTTAATTATTTTTAAAAATTTTCTAAAAGATAGCATCCTGAATTTCATTTAAGCCGTGGGGCTTCAAAGTGTTCAATCTATAGATCCAATAGACTTCTCTTTTGCTGAGCATATCAGCTCTATTTGAAACAGTATCAGGAATATAATCTATTGGTTGTACTGAAAACTCGGGTTCGTTTGTATTATGCATCGTTACAAGGTGTCGGGGGAGGCTGTATATAAGCCTACCATGTGTCGGATGTCATATCTTATGATTGCAGTCTAACCTACGCGAAAGCTTTGTGGACATACTGTGCCCCGCATTTACACGTTATTAAATATATAACGTAGTCACTTATGCACGTAAGGTTATTTTTCATTTTAAACACTTCTTTCGTGGATGAGGAGGTAAATGTATTGCTTGTGACTATTAATGTGGTAAAACACTTCTGATTGGGGGTATTACATACTGCGCCCTTGACCCGTTCATTTCCCCCTTATTCTTTTTATATTCATTTATATCAGTTCTGTGTTGTTTAAGCTTGGAAGGTGCCATTATATTTTTTAAAGTGCGAGATCTCCTATAGATAAAGTGCGGTTGTGCAGGAATAGCTTCTTTTAGTTCTGGGTCTTTAAGTAAAATGTTACATTGTTTTTTTCACAATATCCCTTGGTAAAACTCTCTGAATTGGCTATTGTGGGTAGTAATAAAACTTAAGCTAAAATCTTTTTTGTTTTTTTGTTTATTATCACCTTTGAGATACTGTTCCTGTGTTAGACTCTCTGCTCTTCCTCTGGCGCCCTGAAGGAGCTCATTGGGGTATTTTCTCTGTTTAAATTTTTTTGTGAGCGTATCGGCTTGTATTTTAAAAACTTCTTCCTCTGTGCAGTTTTTCTTCGCTAATTCAACGCGGTATTGGCTGTAATGGGAATGGTTTTTCTGGATCCCATTTTTTTTTGGTGATTGGAACTAAATAATAAAAAATTATTTGAGTCAGTTTTTTTAAAAAAGGTTTTGGATGCCAGTTTTTCTTTTTCTATGTATAAATGTAAGTCCAGGAACACTAGTTCAGATTTACTGACTGTAGATGTAAATTTGATCTCCCAAGTGTTATTATTTAAAAATTCTACAAAACTGTTAAAATAATCGGATGACCCCTTCCAAATAAATATGAGGTCATCTATAAAACACCTATAATAAATTATCTGATTAAAAAATGGATTAAAAATATTTGTTATAAAATGTTCCTCAAACGCTCCCATAAAAAGATTAGCCAGCGATGGGGCTACCCTGGTCCCCATTGCTGTGCCTATTTGCTGGTGGTAATGGGCGGAGTTATAGGTAAAAAAATAATTTTTTAATATCAAATCTAATCCCTCCAATAAAAATTGTTTAAAACTGTCAGAAAATATTGATTCTTTACTAATATAGCTCTGAACTGCCCCTAGTCCTAATTCATGTCTGATGTTTGAATATAATGATGTGACGTCTAAGATTGCTATTAAATACTACTCCTTTCCACTGCATATCCAATTAATATCCATTTTAACAACCGTAATCGGAGTACTCTTCAAAAAAACCTGTAGAGCTAATTTTTTTTTTATCTACGAAAAAGGCAGACAGTTGTAGATCTATAAAGTGCGAGAGGTTTGAGAGAACAGAAGTTTATGTCCAGATGACTAATTGGGCGCCCTAGGGGGCATTATTTAAAATCTAATGAATTTATGGTGGCCGTAAATTGATAAAAAACCGGAACCGGATGGAATTTTGATAATCACCAAATAAAACATTTTTTTTTCGTTTTGTTATACATTCTCCAGTCCAATTAATTTGCTTGAAATAAAATCTCATAATTATTTTTTAAATTATCATAAACATCTGATGGTACTTTTTTGTAATACACCTCATTGTCCAGTATCCTTAAAGCCTCATTGTTGTAGGTTTCATAGTCTTGGACGACCACTGCTCCCCCCTTGTCCGCACTCCGGATGACTATATCTCTATTTCAGATAATTTCTTTAAAGCTGTATTTTCTTTTTTGCTAAGGTTTGGTTTATGGGGTAGTTCTTTTTTCATTTTTACTTATGATCATCTGTAAAAAATTCGAGAAGAAATACAGGGTATATTAAATTTCACTTGGGCTTGTCTAGGGGATAAAAAATTTTCGTTAGGGGATTTTCTGACATTTCACCAGTATACTGTAGATGGAATTTCCTCAGGTATATCTTTTTCAATATTCTTTTTATAATTTTTCTTTTTATTGAAAAAAAACGCTTTCAGTTGTTAAATTTTCTATTGAATTATGGTTAGGTGCCTTTGGGAGAAGACAAGACAAAATCGTCAATCTTATTGTCCGGACTTGTACATAGGTGTCCCTTCCGTAGGATTTTCTCTGAACTTCTCTAGCGTTGCTGATAATTTGATTTTTGGAGAGGTTTAAAAATTTTTTTCATTTCTTGTATTTGTCGTTCACTCCTCATGTCTCTTCTCTTTTCTTTATTCTCATATACCAATTTTTTTTAATTTTTCCTTAAGAAATTGTATCTATTTTGGGTAATTTTTTTCTTGTCCTTGAGCGCCTCTGTGTCCCTTCTATACTCTGTTTGCGCTTTAGAGCTAGTTTTGGGGAGTGTGTTTTTGTGATGATGTCACCTTGCTATTTCTTAAGGTTGTTTCCATTTCTTCAATGGTTTGTTAAGGAGATGTTTTAGCCCATTTGGGTTGGACCACTAAAACATAAGAGCTCCTGAGGGGTGTCGATTACGACCTGAAGAAACTGGATGTTTTGGACCTACTCGCTCGTGTGCCTAGCCTAAGAATAGATGTTGTATGTTCACTTTCTGTTAAATCTATTATTTGTGTTTTCTGTGATGTTATTGTGAGTGGTATTTTAGAAGTTAAGACTTAATAATATAGCAGTGGATGAGAGGTGTTGCGTGTTATTTTCTGCAATTACAGTTCCCGACGGTGGAATTTGAGTATTAATTACTTCTACTGAAGATGTTTGTAGTGAGAGGACATCCCGATGATCCTCTTGGACACTTGTGTTAGATGTGTGGATGTAGATCCTGTGAAATCTGATACGAGTGATTGTGTAGAAATAATGTGTGACTCTAAATGTTGTGACGAAAGGGGAGGTGAAAGTGACCTTGGTTGTGAAGAATGGGATTGTATTGCTATTGATGGAGTATTTGATAATAGAGGTGGTAGAGCTAAAATAGATTCTTCTAATATATCATTTGTAGCTGAATCTGCTCCATTAGAGATTTCCATAAGAGAATGGTCTTCCCTAACTAGCATGGCCATGTTATTAATTTTATC
Organism: Phyllomedusa bahiana; assembly: GCA_025379985.1. Lineage (NCBI taxonomy): Eukaryota > Metazoa > Chordata > Amphibia > Anura > Hylidae > Phyllomedusa > Phyllomedusa bahiana. The sequence goes on from JAODAL010005093.1 coordinate 66,372, forward strand.
ACGTAAGGAATGAGGAAGAACTCATTTCCTTACTCTCCTCTCATCTTCGCGTGTTATTAATTTTCTCTCATACGGTATACATTTATTTTATTTTTGTTTTTTCCTTCATAACTAGGGTTCTTAAAATTTGAATTAAAAAATAAACGTGGACTGGATCTTTCATTTGAAAGATTTCTTCTGCCATTATAAGAATTTCGTTGGACATATGCTCTGTTGTTATACTGGGGTCTGACACATGTATATTCAGGTTCTTTTCTAAAAGGATTTCTCCTAGCGGCCTCACTATATAGTTTTGGCCGTACTGCTAGATCTGAATTAGCAGATACTCCTTGCACCTCATTAAGTACATTTTCAGGTTTATCTTTATCCTTATTTCTTTTATTATCTATATCCTGAGTGGGGGGATTGTTTTTCTCAAACCTATCCCTTGTTAGTTTATGTAATTTTTTATTTATTACATCAAGCTCATTTTTCTTTAAATTATTTACCATCCTCTGCTCCAGATTTAGATATTCTGGAGGGAGTTGGAACTCTGAGAAAACCTTTAGATCTGTTTCTACCTCTTTCGCTAATGTCAGACGTTTGCTTTTCCTTTTATCTATTAACAGACTCATTAATTTCAATGAGCATTGCTCCAAATTGTTTTGCCACAAAGTATTAAAATCATTATCGTTATCATTAAAGGGATTTGATTTATAAATTTTCAAACCTTTGGGGACCATTTTTTCTTGTAAATAAAATTCCAAAAATGTTGCATCCACATGTTGGAAGCTCTCAGAGAGTAAACCTTTCTCCAATTTCCGTGCCGTATTATAGAGAATTTTAGTTTCATCACCTGTAAATTCTCGTTGTTCCACATTGATCCTGGTTACTTCAGGTTGTACAGTTCCAGTAATCAATTTTTCCATTAACTGGTTTCTAGATGTTTCCCTTTGCTTTAAATAATCCATAATTCTCCAACGCAGGGAAGTGAAACAAGAGAACAAAGGGAAAAGGAAAAATACAATCGTGTAATCCTGGTTTTAAATTAGTCAAGAATTTATGCCGTTGCAGTATCGCTCACCTTATGTAGCTGTACTATTATAACCGTACAGCTTGGTGTATGAGACTTCCTTTATACAAGGGAAAAACAAGCTCCAGGATCTCCGGTCTTTGCGCCTTTCAGATCAGCTGTCGCCCGCCGGGGCTCGAATGAAATCAATCACAATGCGGTTAACCGTTGTTACGGAGAACACGCTGGGTGCTGAAATTGAAGCAGAGCGCAGATCGGGTCCTTTGTATATCTACAATTTTCTAAATGGCATTAGAAAGGTGCTCACCTTTTCGAGCTGTACTGATAAAACGGTACAGCTCGTCTTTGCGCTGTGTCTCTTGGTGTAGAGACCGGAGCTGCTGCGGAAAAAGAGTCTCTACACCAAGAGACACAGCGCAAAGACGAGCTGTACCGTTTAATCAGTACAGCTCGAAAAGGTGAGCACCTTTCTAATGCTGTTTAGAAAACTGTAGTTATACAAAGGACCCGATCTGCGCTTTGTTTCAATTTCAGCACCTAGCGTGTTTTCTGTAACAACGGATAACCGCATAGTGATTGGTAACATGTTAGTGACTCACCTGTGCTGGGATCCCCTTGACGCTTTTGGGAGGTGAGCTTAAACAATTTTTGATCAAAAACTGTAAACTAAGAATCCCAGGTTTTCATATATTTCCTTAGCAGTAATGCATTTTCAAAATTCCTATATACCTTGATGTTTTACTTTTTTTTAGTGTGCCACTGATTATTTTTTTTGGATGTTCACATTGTTAAAAAATTGGCCCTCCCGCCCCAGGAAAATGGTTGTCCCCTTTACTGGAATTTGAGGCTCTGTCCACCTTCACGGCCCCTTCTATACAAAAGCTCCAAGCAGGCAAAATAAAGAGAGGAAAGGGAACCTTGTTTAAAAGTCCTTTTTTTTAATAATGTCCTACTGTTTTGAGTCCCCAGCTTTATGCAGAACTATTTTTTCTTTGGTTTTTTTTTGCTTTTCTTTTAAAGGGGTGGGATTGGGCAATAAAAAAATGGGGAGTGTAATTCCCCTTTTTTTTTAATACATCCCTATAACTCCCCCTTTTTGATAGACCAAGACCCAAAATCCCTTGGCTTAATTTTTTATTTAAAACCCTAGGTTTTTTCAATTTTCCCCAATGTCCCCCAGGGCCCTCGTACCCTTACTCAAACAGATTACATTTTGCTTGCCCCCAAGGGGTTTAAGGAAACATATCCTATTAGTACAGGGGTTTTTTCCCCCCTCAAATTTCTCAAGGCCCCAACCCAGGTTAAATTTTTTAGGTTTCCTACGAAATTTCACTGACCCAAAAATTTTTTAAAACACCTGTGAAAAGCTAAAAGGAAAAACCAAAAAAATGACCTTTTTTGGTGGGGCCTTTAGGCCCGGGGTTTGGGGGAAAAAATTTTACTAGTACAAATTAAAAATTTAGGAAAAGACCTTTAAAACCCCCAAAAAAGGAACCCGATAAACCACTTTTGTGACTGTAATTTTTTATTGTACAGGGGGGGTTTGTTGCCCTTTTTTGGGGGCACATTGTACCCGGCCCTAATATAAATGGGGGAACAATCACAGGGTCCAAAGGATATATTTTACATCTTTCCCCCCATTTAAGCAGGGAAAAATTTTTGGGAAAGTAAATGGCGTTTTGCGATTTAAGGACGAAAAAAGCCAAAAAAATTCTGGAAGGTCTTACCGGGCATTGAACTGAAACCGGGGGTTTTCCCGTCCACTTTATCGCTCCTCCCGGACCTTTGCGGGAAGGGGTTCCATATTTAAAGGAATGAGAAAAAAGCAAAAGGGAGCAGAGTTTTCCAAATTAAAGGGGAAATGTTAACCCACCCCACCTAGAAGGGGAGGAAAAAGAAACTGTTTCAAAGAAAGGGGGCTCCTAAAATGGCCCAAAAAAAACAGGGGGCGGGCAGTCCCCAAAGGGTTGTACAGAAAAATGTGTTGTGGCCACATTGGAAAATTCTATCCTGAAATAGAAAATGCCCCCATTCCCCTTATTCAGTAATTTCACGCCAAAACTTTACCCTGTGTTTTTTATCCAATAAATTAAATTGCATATAGGCCCTGTTTTAGTGCTTGCTTTTAAATTTTGGGTTTGGGCTAAAGGGGCCCGGGGCCTGTTTAAAGGGCCCAAACCCCGTTAAAAATTTTTTTCCCGGGTGTTTTTGTGTTTTTTCTTCCTTCAAAAAGTGGATTTTACTGCCCTCTTTAACCCAGTGGCAATTTAACTCTATTTTTTTTAATCTATGCTTTGGTGCGAGTTTCCCTGCCGGCGCAGCTGTTCTGGTTTAGTGGTTGGGGTTTTTTTATTTGGGATTCAAAAATTTGGGGTTTTCTTTCCCTGCTCCCAAACTCAAAATAAACCTTATTTTTTCCATGTTATCACATGGAAATGAAAGGAGGGTTGGGAGGCGGCCCGTAATGTTGATGTTGGCCCGGTTTGACCCCCGATTGTGTGCAAAACCCAAAATTTTTTTGTGTAAAGACTTTTATGTTGGGCCAAAAACCCGAGGCGCCAAGAGTTTCCTTTTTTTTCCAAAAACCGCCCCCAAAAAATCCAAAAGTCCCGGCATTAAGATCTATAAAGGCTCAAATTTGGAAAAAACATTTAACCCGGGAAAAAAAGAACAAGGTGGGACCTTACCACCCTCAATTTAATTTCATTGAAAATCAAATGATACCTTGAGGGTTAGTAACACAAGTTTCCCACTTTCCAAAAAAACCCCAAGGGGTTTTTTTTTGGGGAAAAAATGGGAAAAACCCCAAGGGGTTTTTCCCCCCCAAAATTAAATGCGGTAAATTTGTTTGGAAAAATGGGAACCCAAAAAGTATTAAAAAGACTTCGTGATAAAAAGCAGAATTTGCAAGAAAATATTTCTCCCCTTTAAAGAATTGGGGGATTTTAAAAACCTTGGATAATTAAAACTCGGAAGAAATTGGAGAAACTGGGAATTTCAATTACAGAGCTAAGCAAGTCAAATTTAAAACGAGATTTAAAGGGCCCATAAAATGGGTTCCCAAATTTATAATTTGGGCCTCTGAAAGTATTGGTCAACCCTCCCTCCCTAAATTAAAAAAAAAATAGGGAGGTTTCCCCCCTTTTTCCCCCTTAAAAAAACCCCCCCAAAAGTGGAATTTTGTTCCCCTGAAGTGGGGTTTTTGAAACCCCCCGCTTTGGAAGGGAATTTGGTGCCTGTTTTAAACCCACACCTGCTGTTACCCACAAAAAAAAAATAAACGTCCCGGGAAACCAAAAAAAAGCAGAGGAAAAAAAAACCCCAGATCCGCACGGTACCGAAACGTCAACAAAAGAAGAAATAAGGGAATTTTTTTGTACAGGGCTTTAATTTAAAAAACCACTTTTTTTTGAATCTCAAATTTCTCTTTTGTCCCGTGGTCTATCTTTTCACCCCCCCCACCATTTTGATGTGTATAAAAGATTATGGATTCAAAAAAAAATTTTTCAAAGGGTATTACTATCCCTTGACTTTTTTATATGTTGTCATATAAGATAGTCAGGTTTGGGAATAATTTAGCAAATTTACAAAAAATCACCAGACTTTGGGCATTTCCCCCGAATTGGCTACTATTTTGAATTTTCCGTCTTTTTGAAAGCGAAGGGAGTCTGGTGTTCCCTTGATAGTGTTCCCTTCCTTAATTATAAAGTTTAAGGGAAAAGGTTAAAATTTTTTTCCCCTCCCAACCCGAACTTTTTCATTTGATCTTTTCACGAGGAAAGGGAAAAAGGCATTGGTTCATCTTCTAACCTTTTGTTAGACGCACCCAGCTTTTTTTTAACCATTGCAGAAAGTAAAACCCTCTCGATTGGAGGAAAAAAAGAAAAGAAATCATTGTTCGCCCGGCAGACAAGGGTGGGGGTGGGTTTTTTAGACAGGGAAAATTATAAACTTTGGGAAATTTTTGCTTTTTTTTCCCCGATGAAAAACCCTATAGGGTTTACAAAACCGACCCCCCCTCCTTTTTGGGTTTTTTTTTAAAAAAACCAGGGTTTTTTCGGAGGGTTTTTTAGTTGGCATCTTTTTTTCCCTGAAACAGAGAAAAATTTTGTTAATTCCAAAACTTCCGGGCATAGTATATTCATTTCCAAAAACCCCCAAACCGGGGTTTTCCCCCCCCTTTAAAGGGCCCTTTGTTGCAGGGTTTGGTTCTCTTAAAGAGAAAAATATCAGGGTTTGGCCCGGACACTTTTTTCAAAAACCCTTTTTAAAAAAGATCCGGGTTTTTTAAGGATTTTTTAGTATGTCCCCAATTGTTTTTCCCGAAACCCCCAAATTGGGGATTCCAAATTTTCTTGGATTACACCCGTTTTTCAATCATTTTTCACCATTATCCCCCCCTGGGTTTCAGCTGTCTCTGCGCGTTCCCTTGGGTTTCCCTTTTCCATACAGTGATTTTCAACCCTATTTAAAGAATTCTACTTGTTTTTTTTTTTGCTTTTCCTTTTGAAAAACAATTTTTTTTTTAAAATTTTAGGATTTTTTTTTTATTTCAGATAATGGGGCCCCCAATGGGAGCCCAAATTTTTTCCCCCCTCCATTGCTAAAATTTTTTCAAAGGCCCTTTGGGGGGAATAAACCCTTTTTTTTTTTTCTATACTAACCCCTTTTGTGCTAATTGTTTTGGGATGGCCGCTACATAGATGGGCCCCCAAAATTGTTTGGGGGGGGCAATGGCGGCCCCTACCGAACTTATCGGAATAAAATTTTTTAAATTTTTTTTTTTATCGTAAAATTTTTTTTTTAATTTAAACCCAAATTTTTAAAATTTATTTTTTGGGTTTGACGTTGAGGGGGTTTATCAGGCCATTTATCTATTTTTCCCCCTTCCGTTTAAAGGGAAAGCAGGTTTCCCCCTTTACATCCCCTCTTTTCACCCCAAACATACTATTAAAAAAAATTTTCCCGTTGGGGAAATGTTGAGGGGGAAAAAAAGTAATTTTCCCAAACTTTGGGATTTTTGATAGAAAGGGTTTCCCAAAATAAACAAAAGGGTTAAAAACAGAAAGTAAACCAGCTTGGAAAACTAAAAAAAATGCCAAGTATTGCCCTCATAAATCCCGTGAGGGTTGATTAGGAAAAACAAATAAGTCTGTAGTTCCCAGTCCATTTAAGATGCCCCTAGTTTTTTCAACACATAAAAAGTGTGGGGGTTCTCCGACATTTCTAAAAATTTTTAAAAAATATTTCCCAATACTTTTTTTAGATCCACTTTTGGTTTAATTTTTTTTCCCCCCCGCAGGGTTTTTTTAAAAGTGTTGTAGAAGGGCCCTTACCTTAAGACACACTTATTCCCCCATTTTTTTTCGCGCAATTCACAAACTCCCCAAAATGGCGGCGGTTTTCCCGGGATGCTTTAGGTGCGGGGCACGGGGAATGCATTTTTGCAAGTGTGGGTCAAAACAGTCCCCTACCTTTAAAACCTTACAAACTGGGGAAAGGGGCTATACTATCAAAAAGTATGTAAATTGTAACAAACAGTATGGTTTTTTTATTTAGTCGTTGGGCCCCCAATTTTTGCGTTTTAATATATGGGGCTGCACAACCCTTTCAAGGGTTTAAAAAATCGCACAGAAGGGCAATTTTCTGATACTAGGGCTTTGTGCACACAGGGTGCTTTAGTTAGTCACTGCATCCCCAAAATATGCTGGGAGTTGTGCAACACTTCAATACAAAAGGTAAAGAAAAGAGTCAGTGTTCCCCCTTTGAGGGGGAGGGCCGCAAAAGGGTTATTACTCAATCGGAGTCCTTTTTTGGGGTCTTCACTTTGAAAACAAAATTGCCCTATTTGGGCCCAAAAAATTTGGCCGGGGGTTTTATTTTTGAAATTTTTTTGTTTTTTTATTCATTTTAATCACCTTTGGGTTTAACCTGTTACTTTTGTTTTTTTTTGCTTTGGGTTTTTTCCCAATTTTTACACCCAAAAAACATTTAAAATGTGTTTGTGATCCCCATAAAAAACATTGCTATATACTTTTTCTTTTTGCTTGCTTTTTAAATTTTGCTACGACTAAGGGGCCCGCCAAAGTCAAAGGCCCGGAAACCCGGGGTTAAAAAATTTGTCCCCGGGAAATTTGTGTTTTACTTCACTTTTAATAAATTTTGGATTTTTTCTGCTTTTTTAAACCGGCTGGACATTAAACTCATTTTTCTTTAAAGTTACAGTGTGAGAGGGAAAAACTTTTTTAAATATGGGATTTAAATTAAAACTTTAAAATTTGAAAGGTCACCAAAAAATTTTTTTGTGTTTAAAGTTTTCAATTTTTTGATATTCTGCTAAGATTGCAAAATGTGAGATCTGTTTTGTCGAAAAATTCTTTCCAGGAAAATAGTCAAAGGGAAAATGTTTTGCTTGGATTTGTTTTTTTTTCACTTTTTAACCCCGTTTTGATGGTTTTTTGGTTTTGGGATTTTAAAAACTAAGGTTTGGGCTGCTTGTAACTTGTTTACATAAAAAAAAAATCCCCTTTCTTGTTTTAAAAATTTCCCTTATACCCTAGGGAAAAAATACTGATAATAAAAACGAATTTCCCCCAGTTAAACCCCTGCTTGGGGTCCCCTGTGTCTGATTCCCCAATTACGTATCTTTCTTCTTTCCTAATTTTGGCCCGGCCCAATCAATCGAAGCGGGGATAATTTTGATATCAATCATTAAAAACTATAAAAGGACAAGGATAAAGGTGGGTTCTGGTCAACCGGACAAGCCAGGGATAGTTGTCACTCAAGCGAACAGAAAAAAAACACTGGGAAGGAAAAGGGAAACTTTTTCTTACAATTTAATTATGTCACTTCCCAATTTTTTTTTTCCCGGTCCCGAGGGTGGGATCATTGGGAAAATAAAAATAAGTTTATCCAAAACCATGAAAGGTATAAGGGGGTGATTTTGGGATGGGGAAATATGAGGGTGGGGGAAAATGAGGGAATAGTGAAAAAAATTAGAGGGTGGGGGTGGGGGGAAAGGAGATTGATTTAAGATGGGGAGAGATTTAAATATGGGATGGAAAGAACAGCTGAAAAAGGATGGGGAGTGATGGGGTATATGGAGTGTTAAGGGAACAAGGAGTGCTGAGGGAAAGAGTCATTGGAAGAAGAAGAGAGATGGGGAGCAATGAAAGATAGGGCAAGGAAAGGGAATGGAGGAAAAGGGGAGGGGGGTATAGGGAATGCGGAGGGAATGGGGAGCACTGAGTGAAAGGGTCATTGAAAGAAGGAAAGTGGTGAGATATGGGGAGCGATGAAGGATAGTTCCGGGGAGGAACAGGAGTGATAAGGGTTGGGGAGTAATTGGTTGGGGAGTAATGAAAGAATATAGAGTGTTGGGATGAAGTAAGAGAGAAGGGAGTTGGGGAAACGAAGTGAGGGGGAAGGGGAACATAAAGAAAGTATTGATATGCGGATCGGACTGTGAGTGGGAACAATAGGGGATGGGGATCAAAAGATGGTGCCGGGAATAAAAGGCCCAAATTTTAATTCCACAGACAAAAGCAATTTTGTTTTTTTTTCTTACAGAAGCCATTACTTTTTATATATACCCACATAGAGTATGGAGGGTTTGTTTTATTTTTTTGGGAAAAGATGAAATTTTTTATGATACCATTACTCACTATAACATTTTTGGGAAAACCACAGTATGAAAGGAGGACCTCTTTTTCTGGATCAACTCCCAGTTTTGGTTCACAAACCTCAGATACATTTTCCCAAAAAAAAGGATGATTAAAGGCTCCTGATATGAGACATTTACTTTTACACACCAGCATTTTTTGACCTCTAGACACCCTTCTGCCGCGCCCAAGGCATTGAATTGAATTGCATGCTTCCAAAACACCCAGCATATACGATGGGTATATTACATCACTGAGTGCCCAAGCTCCAGACCCCTTACCACCTCCATTTTGGGTATATACAGTACATCAGCGAGTGCCCAAGCTGCAGAGCCCTTACTGCCTCCATTGGGTAAATTCATCAGAGGGCCCAAGCCCACCCCCAAAACCACCTCCATAGGGGTAATACTCAGTGAGTGATAAAGGGCCCCAACCCCTCCCCACCCTCCTGATGCATAATACATCAGTGAGCGCCCAAAGCCCCGCCCCTACCACCTCCATGATGGGTATATAATCATGATCCCCAACCCCCAGCCCCCTTTACCACCCAAAAGGGGTAAAAAAAAAAAAAACCCGGGGCCCCAAACCCCAGACCCCTTCCCACCCCATGGGGTATATTACATCAGCGAGGCCCAAGCCCAACCCCTTACCACTTTCAGAGGGTTAACATCAGGGGTGCCCAAGCACAGACCTTTACCACCACCAAATTTATATAGTTAGTGAGTGCCCAAAGCTCCAGACCCTTTACCCCTCCATGAGTTTTTATATGTCAGCGGGCCCAAAGCTGCAAAACCCTTCCCACCCCATATGGGAATACACATAATTGACCAAGCCCAAACCCCCCATCACCACCCCCCATGATGGGTATAACATCACGAGCACCGCCCCAGACCCAAAAAACCCAAACTCCAGGGCATATATACATCATGAAGACCAAGCTCCAGACCCACACCCCCTCCATGAGGGTTATACATCAGTAAATTGCCCAAACCCCAGCCCCCTTAAAAACCATCCGTATGGGATTTTACATTAGCATGCCCAAGCTAAAACCTTTACCACCCCCAAAATTTAAAAGGGCAGTAAGGATCAAGCCCAGACCCCCCCACTTCATGAGGGGTAAAAACACATGAGTGCCCAAACCCCAGCCCCCCTTACCACCTTCATGATGGTAAAACATCAGCAAATGACAAAGCTCAAGACCCACCCCACCACCTTTTCGTTGATAGGTTTTTACACAGGGTGCCCAACCCCAGACTCCTTCACCTTCATGATGGGTAATACGTCGCGGGGACCAAGCTCCAAACCCCTCACCACCTTCATGATGGGCAATACACAGCGGTGCCAAGCCCAGACCCCTTCCCCCACCTCCATGAGGGGAATATACGTCAGCCATGACAAAGCCCCAACCCATACCACCCCCATGATGAAATAATTGCGATAACCAAGCCCAGACCCCTTACCACTAAAATAGTATATACATCAGGGGGGCCAAGCTCCAACCCCTCACCCCCCATGAGGGGTAAAAATCAGCAGTAACCAAGCCCGGGAAACCCCTTACCCCCTAAAGATAGGTAAACTCGGGGATGACCAAGCTCCAACCCCTCACCACCTCCATGTGGGTATATACATCACAGCGACCAGCTCTAGACCCCCTTCCCAACCCATGTGCATAAATACATCGGGGGAGAGCCCAAAAGCCCCAAACCCCCATCACCACCTCCATGAGGTATATACTCAGGAGTGACCAACTCCAACCCCTACACCACCGGGATGGGTTATTACTTTAGCAAGTGCCCCAAACTAAAGACCCCTTACCACCACCTATGGTTATGGGTTCATAATGATAAACTCCAGACCCATCACCACCTTCAGAGGGGTATATACACATGAGTGACCAACCCAGACCCCTTACCACCTTCGAGGGTATATACTCAGCAAAGAAAAAGCCAAACCTTCAACCCCCTCGATGAAATATTTACATCAGTAGTGCCCAACCCCCAGACTTTTTACCACCTTCATGATGGGTAATACTCACGAGTGACCAAGCTCCAACCCCTCACCACCTCATGATGGGATATACATCACGAGGACCAAGCCCAACCCATTCCACCTCCACAGGTATAAACGGATTTAACTACCGGGGTAGAGACGTACAACTACCAGGGGCCCCCGGCTTTTAAGGCCCCTTTTGCGCCCCGCCGCAACGAACATACCAGTTTCACGCCGTGGATGCGGACTGCGGGGGCCGCCCCGGAGCTTTTAAAGCAGGACCGCCCGGTGTTAAGGGGCCCCCTGTTCTCCACTCTGCAATCTTAGCAGTCCCGGGAAAAAGGGTACGTGGGGGTCGCGAGACTCACATCATCACGCTGTCCGCGCCGAGCACTGAGATTGGCAGGGAGGTGAGCTTAGAGGGAGCATGGGGCAGGTGAGTAAGGGATTTTTTTTTTTTTTTTTACATTGAAGTACCTCTTTCCACCCCCCCCCCCCCCCCCCATACCGCCTGACCCCCTCTATAGCCTGCCTGACTCCCCATAGCCTGCCTGAACCCCCCATAGCCTGTCCATATGACCCCCTATAGCCTGCCTGACTTCCCTATAACCTGCCTGATCCCCCCATAGCCTGCCTACATGACCCCCTATATCCGCCATAACCCCCCCGTACCTGCAGACTCCCCTATAGCCTACCTAACCCCGCCTATATGACCCCCCCCATAGCCCACCTAAAAACCCGCCTGTCTATATTACCCAAAGCCACCTAAACTCTGCCACCTATATGGCCCCTTTAACTCCTAAACCCGCCTGCCCACCTAAATGCCCTATACTCTGCCACCTATATGGGCCCCCATCCTACCTAAACCCTGCTCCTACCTAAAGGCCCCCCAACCTCCTACCTATAGGGGTCCTATATCTACTAGAGCCTGCCTGCCGACCTATATGGCCCTTTAGCCGGGCCTAAAGCCTGCCCCCATTTGGGCCCCCATACTTATTTTCCACCCCAGGGGGCCCCACCATAGCCTATCTACCTATGTGGGCCCCACCTAACCATCTACCATTGGGCCCCACCTAAAACCTAAAAACTAAACCGCCTATTTAGCTACGGGGCCTAGCAACACCCACTTAACTACCGGGGGAGGCCCGCCCCCAGGGGCCAAACTACCACCACCTGTACCTACCACTGGGGCCCCCTACAAACCCACCGTGGCCTGGTTTCTTATTACCTGGGCCTTCCTACGCCTCAATACCTGGGGGCTGCCCACCTACTTTAGCCAACTACTGCCTACCAAGGGGCCCAACTAACTACCAACCTGCCTAATTAAAACCTAAGCCAACAACCATCAAGGGGGGCTACTTGGGAACAATTTTGGGGGTACAGCCCTAGCTGTAAAAACAATCTCCACGGGGTGAAACCCTGTTCCTCCCCTCCCCTCCCTCTAAAGACTGGGTCTCTAAGTTTTTGGCCTTATCCGCATCCCACCCATGGGGAATTTGTAAAGAGGTGGGGGACCGTGAGGGGGGTGTGGAAAAAAGGGGGATTCAAAAAATTTGTGTCTCATCTGCAAGAAAAAGTGGTGGCTGGGAGAAGTCATCATGACGGTCTGGACCGGATGTAGAACAAAAGGGAAAGTGAGTGATTTGTCAGAGAAACGTCACCTGTGAGTCACAAGATGTAACTGCACTGTAATCACTGACATGTCTGCAGAGCCTGTGTACACCTATCTACCACTATATGGTCACTGTATGGTGGTAATATACAGTCTGTAGGGAACCTGTATACACTGGTATATACCACTATATGGTCACGATACTTCATGATGGGTATATACATCAATGAGTATACAAGCTCCAGACCCCTCACCACCTCCATGATGGGTATATACGTCAGCGAGTGACCAAGCTCTAGACCACTCACCACCTCTATGATGTGTAGATACTTTGGTGAATGACTAAGCTGCAGATCTCTTACCACCGCCATGATGGATACATACGTCAGTGAGTGACCAAGCTCCAGACCCCTTACCACTTCAATGATGAGTATGTACATCACTGAGTGACCAAGCTCCAGACCCATGACCACCTCCATGATGGGTATATTACTTCAGCGAGTGCCCAAGCACCAGACCCATCACCACCTCCATGATGGGTATATTACTTCAGCAAGTGCCCAAGCACCAGACCCCTTACCACTTCCATGATGGGTGTATACGTCAGCGAGTGACCAAGCTCCAGACCCCTTACCACCTCCATGATGGGTGTATACGTCAGCGAGTGACCAAGCTCCAGACCCCTTACCACCTCCATAAAGGTAACCTCTCCCCCATGTGGATTGCCCATGAGAGGTGAACTGGGGCCGGAGGAAAAGGTAAATGTGTCTGTGTGCAAACAACAAGATAAAGCACATAATAACAGGGGGCAGCAGTGCCTCACAGATTGGGAGAGCAGCCACAATGTGCATCTCCCAGAATAGCCAAGTAGGAGAAACTACATCAGGGACCACACCGAAACCAGCGAGCACCCTAGATTCCTAGATTCCAAGATCCTAGATTCCACAGGATAGAACACAAGGATGGGGGCCCCTGGATTATACTACTCCCACATGCAGAGCGGCCATGTTACCAATAATAATGGGACAGGAGCAGCAGACATAAGGGGGATGTGCGGGGCATTTGTAGCTCTGTTTGGGTGTTTTTCCCGCTCCTCTTAGTGGATTGGGCTAATACTTCTCTGCGGAAGTGATAAGATCCTGACCCTGATCCTCCATTAATGTCCCTGGTGGGGTTTCAGGCAGTAAAACACGGCTCTACAACTTGTGCTCCCGCCCCCGCCCTTTTTCGATTGGCGGTTTTCCTTGTCTCGGCCTCTGGAACAGAAGGACAGGTAAGTGTCTCACCTGTGTGAGTGGACAGGTCTATGATGAAAGTCCTCCATACAATGGCCGCTGCACTTGCTGACCTCATCTAATCCTGGAGTCCAGGACTCTCTACTGTACACAGTCTGTTACTGCTGGTATGTGTGATGTCACGGGAAGGGGTGGGGCATCTAGGGGAAAGGGCGGGACATCTAGGGAAGTGAAGAGGTATCTAGAGGAAGAGGCGGGACATCTAGGGAAGTGAAGGTGTATCTAGGGGAAGAGGCGGGCTTGCCAAGAAAACAGGAATTGTGTACGGGAGGAGACAGAGAGCAAGGTATTTACATAGTACTGTATGTTGCAGGAGGCTGATAGTTTTGTGATGTTTTATTTTGGAATGTATACTGGAGGGCTGTGATGTTTTACATGGGACTGTGTATTGGAGGGAATTGTATTTTACATGGGACTGTATATTGGAGGAGGCTGATAGGAAAGTTCTAGTGGTCTCTAGGTTGGTGAAGTTCTGGGTCCTGTTTTTTTTTTTTCTTATTCAAAAAAATAAATAAAAATGCTTTATTGAGGAATCAACAAATGGTACAAATCATAGAGCCAGAGAAATGACAAAAAAAAAATTCAACAAGAGGTATATCATACAGTGGATCTGTGCACACATTAATATGTCAACTTTTCAGACAGTGCAGTCATCCCCTATATTATCATAAGGCGTTCTTTCTTTCTTCTTTCCTCCTTTCCTCTACTCTCCCCCCTCTTAAGCGGGTAGGCAGAACATAGAAGAAAGGAAACATCACTAGGTTCTTGTGTCCGTATCGGACAATTAGCTTCAAATCCTCTAGACATATCTACAGGGCCAAGGGTAGATTGATGGCTCTCTTGTATCATATAGCGAGCCATTGGTGGTATATACATTTTTCTGACTTCCAAGTAGTGTCCACTAGTCAAATATAACCAAAAAGTAAAAGAAATGGAACAATAAACTGCTGCCGTATACTGGAGCGGGTCCTGGGTTTTTATCCATTCCCCATTAGGTTGATGTTTCCTCCATGTGAGGCCTTTTCCCATCCATAGAGGCCACTTGCTGATGTATATACCCATCATATTTTATGGGGTCTGGAGCTTGGTCATTCGCTGACGTATATACCCATCACGTAGATGGTAAGGGGTCTGGATCTTGGTCACTTTCTGACATATATACCCATCATGGAGGTGGTAAGGGTTCTGAAGCTTGGTCATTTGCTGACGTATATACCCATCATGGAGGTGGTGAGGGCTCTGGAGCTCGGTCACTCACTGATGTATATACCCGTTGTGGAGGAGGTGAGGACTCTATAGCTTGGTCACCCACTGACGTATCTACTCATCTTTGAGGTGGTAAGGGGTCTGGAGCCTGGTCACTTGCTAATGTACATACCCATCATGGAGGTGGTAAGGGGTCTGGAGCCCGGTCACTTGCTAATGTACATACCCATCATGGAGGTGGTAAGGGGTCTGGAGCCCGGTCACTTGCTAATGTACATACCCATCATGGAGGTGGTAAGGGGTCTGGAGCCCGTTCACTTGCTAATGTACATACCCAACATGGAGGTGGTAAGGGGGCTGGAGCTTGGTCATTTGCTGATGTGTATATACCCATTATGGAGGTGGTAAGAGGTCTGGAGCTTCGTCACTTGCTGATGTATATACTCATCATGGAGGTGGTAAGGGGTCTGGACCATGGTCACTTGCTGCCATATATGCTCATCATGGAGGTGTTAAGTGGTCCGGAGCTGGGTCACTCGATGATGTATTTACTCCTCATGGAGGTGGTGAGGGGTCTGGAGTTTTGTCACCTTTTTTGAGCCTGATTCATACACAGTAGGTGCCAGCCTTATTAACAGTCGATACTTACTTGTCATGGTTGGGTTCTGATCTCCATAATTTAACTTTTTGAGTAGAATAGTTAACGAAATTGTGGTGGTCAGTGGTTAGCACACTGCAGAACAGTGGCTCAGAGGTTAGTACATCTCAGTGGTTAGCACAGTGTATGCAGCACATGGCTCAGTGTTTAGCACAGTGTAATACAGTGGCTCATTGGTAATTACTGTTTTCTTGCAGCGCTGAGGACCTGGGTTCAAATGACACCAAACACAACATCTACAGGAGTTCGGAGCTTCTCCTAGGTTTGCCTGGGTTTCCTCTGAGTTCTCCAGTTTCCCCCACACTCCAAGAACAGATGGAGATTGTGAGATTTTCACTGTGACCACAATGGGGTGGAAAGTGAGCGATGACAATCTCTTTACAGCGCTGCAGAATATATTAGTGATATATACATGCATATAATAAATAATGAGGTTCTTAAATGATAGGGCCCCGCGAGGTGATCTTGAGGTTCTTTTTCGTTGTCATGTAGAGGTTCCTGAGAAGCTTAATGAATGATACTCTGTGGCTAGCCATATGCAGAGTGTAATAGGAGACTATGAAGTATACCCCACATTAATACAGTACAAGGGATCAAGTGTTGAAGTCCCTTTACGATGATGACTACTTTTTTTTATATTACTCTTGCTGTTACGTTAAGAGTAGTGTTGAGCGATTTTTATCGACAAAGTTGAAATCGGCAAGGTTTATTATGGGAACGAAATTTCCAGATCATGACGATAATTAAAATAGAGAGGTTTAAATATAGTGCATCATCTATTAAGATCGCGCTTGTTGTCGGTGCTTTCCTGTAATAGTTTTGGCGGCCTAGAAAATCATCGATTTCAGAAATAGAGGCAGGCTGTCGACTGTAGAAGTTTGCAAAATAGTGTTGACGTCATGGGACTGGGATGTTATGGTGACGGAATTGGCTGGGAAAAATCACATGACTCGTTTTACATAGGACTAAAGGTTCTCTGTTTCAAAGCTCAGTGTTATCTCAAGTCCGTCTCATCGGGATTAGGACTCGCGCCATCTGCCTGTGGACCAAACTCTGCCGCAGCGAAATTAGGCTATTTTCTTGCCACAGAGAACCTCTACATATTAGCTGTGGATCTTCCAATTTAGTTAGATTAGAGATTTAGAACTATTTTATGTAGTAGCTAGAGAATTTAAGGCAGCATCTACCGCTGTAAATTCAACGGGGTGGGAGCGGGGGGGGGGGGGGGCCCCCCCATATAATTATAGCCTGACAGAACTCGTCGGAATAAAGCGGAGCGAACACAGACATGATCTATACTTTAATGAAACCTGGGATAAAGTTCCACAAGAACTTAGTGTAGACATGGTAGTGGGAATATCTTTATTATTAAAAGTTTGCTATTGAAAATATTTCCTGGATATTGGGCGCCTGAAACTTATATTGGTGAACATCCTTTCCTAGTAACTGCAGTCACGTTATCTCTAATTTGTTAGGCTCCGCAAATTCTCCATTTTATTATTTCAGGTATATGTGTGTTACTCATTATTTTTTAGATGAGAGTAGGGGACGTAATGATTTATACACATTTGCTTTACCATTGCTTTTGCTCGTACCTGTGATCTTGTTTGATATTTTAGGTGAAACACTTGCAACTTATTCATATTCCTTAGTTACTAATTGCTGGATGTAGTCCAGCAACAGGTTGTTTGTTGCAAAAATAAGTGTGGCCTGGTCGTGTATCGGTGTTTGATAGAGTCCGGTAAATAACTATCACTTGTTACGTGTTTTTGACTTTTGCGCACCCAGCATGTTCATTAGAATCGCAGCATCTACGTAAAATCTTAAAACAGCAATTCTATATTCTACCACAGGTGAACTGAAGGTGCCAAAAAAATACAGTTATTATATCAAAAAATAACAGTTACGTGTTTTTTGGACTTTCTGCGGCACCAGCAATTTGTCATTGAACGCCTGCATCTACGTAAATCTTAAACAGCAATTCTAATCTAACACAGGTGATTTGAAAGGTGCAAATAGAATGACGACGTTTATTATATCTCAGACAAAACATAAAAACAGTTATTAGATTGTTTTTGACTTTTTGCCCACCCCAGGCTACTGTTCATTGACGTACGAAAGACATTCTACGTAAATCTTAAAACAAGACATATCATATATTCACCAATGATAGGTGAATTGGAAAGGTGCAAAAAATTCAGTTTATTATAATTCTAAAACATAAGCAACGCTAGTTACGTGTTTTTGACTTTTGCCCACCCAGCACTGTTCAATTGACGCAGCAATCTACTAAATTTCAACCCCCCACCCAGCAATCTCTATTACTTTAAACGGTGGTGGACATTGAAAGGTGCAAAAAATATCCGTTTATTATATCAAAAATAACAGTTACAGTGTTTTTGGACTTTTTGCCACACAGCAATGTTCATTGAGAGCATTACGTAAATCTTCAAAAACTAGCAAATTCTTTTTTCCACCAAAGGTGGAATTTGAAAGTGCAAAAAAATCACCGTTTATATATCAAACAAATAACAAGTTATCGTGTTTTTGACTTTTTGAGACATACCGGCTTATCTGTTCATTGAGCAGCATCTACGTAAATCTTAAAAGAAACGTAAGGACCATTCTTTTATTCACCACAGGTGAATTGTAAGGCTGCTCAAAAAATTCCGTTTCATTAACAATCAAAAGACATAACAGTTAGTGTTTTTTTGACTTTTGCGCACAGCACATATACATCTGACGATCGATCCAAAGCATCGTTTACTTTTGTGTTAAAGATGGTCATTGTAGTGAGATACTGAAGGTGCAAAAAAATACCGTTTATTATATCAAAACATATAGTTATGTTGTTTTTTGGACCGTTGCGCACAGCATGATTCAATTGACGGCAGCATCTACGTTAAATCTTACGACTACAGCTATTCTATATCACCACAGGGAATTGAAAGGTGCCAAAAATACGTTTATTATATCAAAACATAACGTTTAGTGTTTTTTGACTTTTGCACACCAGCATGTTCATTGTCGCAGCATCTACTGTTAAAAATCTATAAAAGCGGCAATGTACTTATATCCACACCACCAGAGTGAATTGAAAGGTGCATAAAAATACCGTTTATAATACAAAAACATTAACAGAATACGTGTTTTTTGGAACTTTTGCACCAGTCCAGATTTTGGTGATTGACACCCTTGCAGTTAAAATTTGAATCCAGCAATTTTGTTTATGATTAGAGGGATTGTAGAATAGCTCTGTGATTTTGCCTGATCTTTTAATAAGGAGATTTTCCAAAAGACTGTAGATTATGTCGTCGTGATAGTTCCTGTGTGTTGTGTCGGGTGTGTCGCTCTGACGTAATAATGAGATTGTTTTTGGATGTGTATGTCTGTGAACATGGTTGACTCGAATATAGTGCGGAGGGTGTGGTGTAATTCGTTGTGGCGACGGCAATGAGTTGGGGGGTAGCACATGGGGTAGAGGGTACGAAGAGAAAGGTGCCGATAACCTTTCAGTAGCTGGCGACAACACGCATCAGGGATCGTCAGTGGCAGGGTTACGTCAGGCCTGTCATCGCTGGGTGCAGCGGCCCTGTTGAATCTATGTAACGAACATCGTCGCCAATCTAGTCCCATTCAGTTGGTTAATGCAAACCTGCATCTATGCAGTCTTATCCTCCCTAGTCTCGAGTCACGGCCAACAATGTCGTCATCAGCATCCATCAGCATCCGTCCAACATGAGAAGAGCCCAAATGTAACTCGTGTAACTCAACTGTGGATATATTCCATTGCTCTGAAGACCTCTTTATGACAAAATGCCGGTTGGGGTCAGAGCATGTTAAAAGATCAAGAGGATGATTTAGTTCTGCTCTGACGCCCAGTATACTGATGCACATCAGAGGAGTGTAGGAAGCCGGTCAACTCGGCAATAAATCCTGGGCGGTGGCAAAGGCTTTGCAGTGCCCCTTATGTGCCTTGTGCCCGTCGCTTCTGGATGCAGAAAGTCAGGATGTCCAAGTCCACCTGTGTTGATGATGATGATGACGACAATTGCGGATCCATCCTGGTCTTTCCGCAGAATTTGCTTGCTGAGCCGCTTCATCAGTGGACGAGGAGGAAGACGATAGGGTAGTGTCAATACGGGTCCCGCCACAAAAAGGAGAGGGCGGTTGCAGAAGTCCGTGATATGATTCCGCCAGCCACGCGGTCTGCGCAAACCCGCTCATGCTCTTTTTCGCCGTCAAAAAGGTCCCAGGATCCTCTCAGAACGCATGGGGCCTTCTTGAGCCAAGCTTAGTCACCACAGCGATTGTCATATCGCCGCCTTTGCCGTAATCGATAAGTAGAGGCAAGAACATTAAGTCGGTTATACCACCACAAACATGTCAAGTCACATGCAGCGAATGCTTGAGGTGAAATGGAGGGAACACTGGCCAAAAAGGCCAGGGACCGGACGCGGGCCTCCAACCACTGTCACACCCTTTGTCCTCCGACTCTCCTCCTCCGCCACCACCAAGCGGTCCACAGCTGCCCATGTCTCTCAGGATTCAAGATCAGGGATCAGCCTCGCTTAGCCCAACGTGCCCGAGTACACGAGTACCCATCCTACCCTTTTCTTACCCAGTTTCGACAATGCACGCCGTACAGCGGCCAGTCATAGCAGCCAGCCTTCTGTCTTCCAGGTTTGGGAGCAGAAAGAAACACTTTCAATACCCAAACTCCATCCCAAAGCCAAAAAGCTGAAATGTCGGCATTGCCAGGCTTTTGGCCCTTGGAAATTGTTGCCGTTTCGTCTGGTGGACCAGATGGATTCGCCAAGTCATGGCCATCGCCTGTGAACAGCTCACTGGGTGAGATGGGTGGATGTCTATGGGATGGTGTCGGTGCTTTCAGGCTCGGCGCACGCTCTTTCCAAAACCGCAGGGATGGTGCAGGGCTCAGTTTCCCCCAAGGTCCTCTGGTGGCATCACGTGCCAGAGACACCCGTAGGCAGTGTTGGAAATTAATCTGCCTTGGAGACGTCCACACCACAGGTCAGGAGCTGTGGGACGGCTCTAAGCAACGAGACCCGAGCAGCTGGATGGGTGCACAAGACCTTGTGCCAGGTTAGGTGGTGTGCGATAACGGGCGAAATCTGCTGGCGCCCTTAGATCGGTAGGCTGGAGCACATACCCTTGTCACCTGGCACTTGTCTTGGAACCTTGTCGCTTAGACCTCAGAACAATTTCTAAAGAATACTGGGTTGGTCATGCGCTGAAGAAGGCTGAGGTATGAGTTCGCACTTCGCGTTAGCACCCTGCTTCGTTCCCAGCTGGACTGCCGTTGCAGCGTCAGCTCGGCTATCCTCGTCAACTTCATTGTTGACGTGGCAACACGTGGAATTCCACCCTCCACATGCTCTCAGCGATTGTCGGCAGCAGCGGCAATGCCATTACGCTGTAGAAGTGAAACATGGCTAGACAAGCAGTCAAAGGTAAGGACTCGGGGAGTTGAACCACCAGAGAGTGGAGGCAGGTGAAAGACGCTCTGCACCATCCTTGCAGTTTTGAAGAAGCCACCAAAATGGGCAGTGCGGACAATGCCCTTGTCAGCTGAGCGATTGTGGTGATCTTAGCTTCTGGAACGATCGATGGGACCACTATGAAAACAAACAGGTCACGCAGCGACGGAGGAGGAGACGGACACAGATGCGGACACAGAGCCTTTCTCTCGTCGCATATCCACAAGCTCCAACAGTTTCACAATTTCATCGGTCTTCATTAGGGCAGTGGTTCGGGGTTCACAGAGTAGTGCACAAGGTGGCGCATCAGCTCCAGGGTGCATCATCTCAGGCTAGTCAGGGGCTTGTGTTGAAGCATGTGGCCGGAGGCAGCGGAGGAGGAGGAGGAGGAATTACTAGACACCGATGTTACCGACGTCCCTGCCTTAAAGAAGGTTGGCGCGGAATTTGAGGCGGAGGAGGTAGATGAGGAAGATCAGTTTGCTAGTGCCCCTCGACAGGAGGCTGGGAAATCAAGGCTCCATCTCTCAATGAGTGCTTGGATGTCCATTTCCTCCTCAACCATGATCCTAGCATTAAGGCCATCAAAATGAACAACAGTTACGGGTGGCACCTCCTGGATCCCCGGTACAAAACAAAACTCAGCACTTCTCCTTCCACCCACCCAAATAGAGGAGTAAAATGAGGAAATGGAGACCTTGCTGATTGATCAAACTGGAGGACATCTTTTGGTCTGCTTCACGTTCCCCAAATGTCACGGTGGAACAAACATCAGCGAAGTGACAGCAGTAGAGTGTCAAGTTAGGCGCACGTGGAAGGCAAAGGTGGCAGAAGGCTATATGGGTGTCCTCTGGCACTAATCTTTGTTTACCACCTCACCAACGCTTGCAATGCAGGGCACACATCAGCATACCACACAGAGATCAGCTTAAGATCATGGTGCAGACTATCTGCGTCTCAAACCTCTGTTTTTGGCTGTGTTCCGGACCAATAGACCTTCTGGGGTATCAAAATGGAACGAAATGGCCCGGCTGGCTCGGTCACAACCAGAGAGGTGTTGTCCTCCCATGCAGCACGCGGCTTATCTGAGGGACCTCGTCAGCACAGCTGGAGGAAGTCATTACAGACAAACGCATCCAGGATTTCCAAAGAAATGTGGGATCGTTGACTTTCATCAAGATGAATCAGGCATTGGATCTCTGATGAGTTGTGGCCCCAATTGCCGAGGTCACGATTAGTTGCCAGTCTACTTACATTCCTTTTCAAACAGAAATGGTCCTCTTGAAAAACTTTTTTTTAAAATGATCATTTCTTACTGCAATTTTTATTCTTTTTTCCCAACAGTTCTTGTTGCTGGTTTTGCTGTGAGGGAGATGCTGTGTAAAAGACAGCAGGTTTCATGACACAAACGCGTATTCCATTTACCTCACTTTATTTAGAAGTTTTAGATTGTCAATGGTTTTGAGGTCATGTTGCTGTGAGATCTTACAGCTATAATTATGGTCCTTTGGACAGAAATGTGGCTTCTAAGTGGCATTTCTCCTCCAATTTTTTAATAGTGGGCTGAAAGAAGTTCATATTATAATTTTTTGGGGGGTCATGTTGCTGAGAGATACAGCTATATTTATGGCTCCTTGGATATCAGGGGAAATGTGGATTCTTCTATAGTTGTGGACATTTCTCCTCACAATTTTAAATAGTGGCTGAGAAGTCATATTTATAATTTTTTTGGGGTACTGTAGCTGTGAGAGACAGCCATAAATCATGGTCCTTTGTAACTGAAATGTGGCTTCTAAGTGGCATGTTCTCCCTCACATTATTAACAGTGGCTGAGAAGTCTTTTTTATATTTTTTTGGGTCAATGCTGCTTTGAATGCTGCAATACTACAGGTCCTATTATAATAAAAAAATGTGGTTTCTAACAGACATTTGTTTCTCACAATTGACCAAGTGGCTCAAGTGTCATCGCTTTGAATTTTTGGGGGCATTCTTTGCTGTGACAGCAGTTATACTACAGGTCCTTATCTAAAAAATGTTGTTTCTAAAGACTTTTGTTCTTCACAATTGGACCAAAGTGGTCATGGGTCATTGCTTTGAATTTTTGGGGGCATTTGCTGTGACATGCAGCTATCACTAAGGTCTCTATTCTAAAAAATGGTTGTTTCTAACCGACATTGTGTTCTTCACAATGTCAAGAGTGGCTCAAGGGTGATGGTGGTGTAAGAACTGGGAATAGGTTAGACAATGTTAATTGTCACATATTGCAAATTGACTTGTTTTTGCAAGATCTTTAAAATAGCTATCAATCCCTTGTATTGAGACAACCCATTTAAATTACAATGAAAAAAAATAGAGAAACAAAGACATGGTGGGATTTCATCCTATTTTAAAAATGTCGTTTTCTAGGACATTAAAAGTACTAAAAAACTTGGCATGTACAAAAAATAGCTGCTATAAAAAAAATTACTCTGGGAATGTACAAGGGAGTACAGGAAACTTGACCAGATGTTGTTATTCATGAGGACATGGAGTATGGAGCACGGACAGAGAAACAAAGTTACAGAGGACCATTTCCTCCAGCACGTTGGTAAAATGAGAAAAAGAAATGCCGAAGATAAACCGGACACCTCTGGGTGTAACAGAGACG
Organism: Phyllomedusa bahiana; assembly: GCA_025379985.1. Classification (NCBI taxonomy): domain Eukaryota; kingdom Metazoa; phylum Chordata; class Amphibia; order Anura; family Hylidae; genus Phyllomedusa; species Phyllomedusa bahiana. Next base: position 89,953 of record JAODAL010005093.1, read on the forward strand.
CGTTAACCAAAGTATTTACATGTGAAGCTCAATTGGTCCACAATCATACGGAGGGGCATAGCGCTACCCAGGTATTGACTGTGTACAGAGGAAGGCGGGAGTTCTCACACTTCCCTTCGCACATTTGCTTCAGCACGAAACAGTTTTTTCGGTTTTTTTTTTACTGCGTAATACTGGGCATTTTAAACCTGCGTGTTCAATAGATGACGGTCGCCAGCCTGGGCTTTCACCGCACCCACTGTAACTCCGGACCTGGTCTATGCTGTGGCCCAGGACAGGTTTAGTCAAGGTCCAAGTTCAATAAAATGGTGGTTTTGAATAAGATCCTTTTTCCGGCACTTTTTACAATGTGGGGGTCATGCAGGTTTGGGGCTCATAGCATTGGCCCAGGAAAGGTATGTCAATGTCCAGTGAAAACTAAATTGGTGGTATGAAATGCAATCTTTTTCGGCACTTTTTAATGTGGGGGTCATGCAGTTTGGGGCTCATGCTGTGGCCCAGGACAGGTATAGTCAATGTCCAGTTCAATCTAAATTTGGGTGGTTGAAAGAACTCCTTTTTCCGGCACTTTTTAAATGTGGGGGTCATGCAGGTTTGGGGCTCATGCTGTGGCCCAGGAAGGTATAGCTCCAATGTCAGTTCAAACTAAATTGGTGGTTGAAAGGACTACTTTTTACGCACTTTTTTAAATGTGGGGGTCATGAAGGTTTGCGGGATTATGCTGTGGCCCAGGACAGGTTTAGTCAATGACCAGCTGATACTAAAATGGTCGTTGAAAGACTCCTTTTTCCGGCACTTTTTTAAAAAAATAATGTGGGGGTCATGCAGGTTTTTTTTCTTATGGGGCTCATGCTGATGGCCCAGGCCAGGTATAGCTCAATGTCCAGTGAAACTAAAATGGTGGATTGAAAGACCTCCTTTTTCGGATTTTAAAATGTGGGGGTCATGTGGTTTGGGGTCATGCTGTGGCCCAGGACAGGTATAGTCTATGTCCAGTTCAACAAAATGGTGGTTGAAAGAATCCTTTTTCGGCACTTTTTAAATGGGGTCATTGCAGAGTTTGGTGGCTAATGCTGTGGCCAGGCCGGTATAGTCAATGTCCAGTACCGTGAAACTAGAAATTTGGTGGTTGAAGACTCCTCTTTTCCGGCACTTTTTAAATGTGGGGGTCATGCTGGTTTGGGGTCATGCTGTGGCCAGGACAGGTTATAGTCAATGTCCAGTTCAACTAAAATAGGTGGGTGAAAGACTCCTTTTTCGGCACTTTTTAAACTGTGTGGGTCATGCAGGTTTGGGGGTCATGCTGCGTTCCAGGACAGGGAGATTAATGTTTCCAGTTCAAGTAACATGTTGGTTCCAATCATACTGCCTTTGGCATTTTTAATTTGTGGGTGATGCTGGTTTAAGGGTCAGGTGGGTACATAGACTGGGATAGTAAAGGGTCTGTGACTTTTTTTTCTGTGACTTTTATACCAGAAGTGTGTTGCTAAGGAAGTTAGCAGTATCATTCTGACTGTTGTGGATGTGATTTCAGCTTCTTTCCAGCCTTGTTTTGGGTGTAATAATGAAGGTGTTGTTGCTCTCCATAGACTTTAACATGGTCTACTACGCGCATAATCGATGCTCACTATCGAAAAACCTTATCGATACGCGGCCGACTATCGATCGATCTCGATAGCCCAACGCAATCGCTCAACATAGATAGAGGCTCCTTAACCCATTAAGGTCATGCTTTTTTTTTTTTTTAGTTTTTTTTTTTTTAAAGTCCATTCATTTATTCCTTCCTTGCCTTACAAAAAGCACATAACTATTTTTTTTTTCCATCTACATTAACACATGAGGGCTTGTTTTTTTCCGGACAAAATGTACTTTGCAATAGTTCCATTGACCATATCATACATTTCCTTTGTAGTGGGAAATAGGAAGAGGAGTGGAAAGGGAAAAAAAAAACTTACTTGTGTCATGTTTGTGGTGGTTTTGTTTTTATAGCGTTCACTCTTCTGTATAATTGATGTGTTATCTTTATTCTACATGTCTGGAAAATTCTAGTGATACCAGATATGTCAGGTTTTCATTATGTTTAGAATTTTTTAAAAAATAAAAAGTTTCTTTCTTGAATTTGCTCTGCAGCCATTTTTCTGTGACCAGTAACTTTTTTTTCTTTTTTCTTCCACTTACAGACATAAGTGATGGAGAATTTTTTGCAGCTGAAGTTCAATTTTAATTGGAACCATTTTGGGATTGTTGCCACGTTTTAATCACTTTTTATTCCAAATTTTTGCAACACAAAATGACCAAAAAACCTACAATTTTTTATTTGGTCATTTTTTTTTTTTTGTATGGTATTTACCGTACGGGATGAATGATGTTATATTTTGACAGACAGTTACAGACACGATGATACCAATTATGTGTAACTTTTTAAATTTCTTTTTTATTTGTAAAATGACAAGGGTGGGTGTTTGGAAACTGTAATATTTTTTATATTTTTTTTTGGATACTTGATCACTATAACATACATTCACTTGTACATCCTACTGCTTTATGTATATAATGCAGAAGGCTGTACAAAGATGGCGCTCCTACAGGACTGCCATGAGTCATCTATTAACCGGTTCAGGGCCCCATGCAGCCAAATCAAGTGGGGCACACACCTATTACTAGTTCCTATTTTTTAACATATCAGTGGGCCCCTTTTTTATTAGGGCCATTGACAGGAGTACTGCACTATTGGCACCCCTGTGCTCTTATAACTTCCTGTCTAATGAAGGAAGGTAGGAAGCCATAGGAGGAGTTTGATGGCAGCTATGAAAGCCTTTATTAGGGATCTGCACACACACACACACAGCAACTGCTCGGCACCCCACATATCGGATCGGGGGGGCACTGTTCCTCATTAATTGAGACAACGAAATCGCCATGGTGTCTAAATGGTTAAACCTTTGGGTGTCACTTGCATAAAATGATATACTCCAGCTTGCTTAGAAGTAGCATTAAGCAGATGATCCGCAGCTTATACTTTTAAAATAAAAAAAGTATTAATATTCCATTAAAAATGTGATAATACAGGGAAAGGGAGAGTTGTAATACAGCACCAGTGCTACAGATTGCACGACCTTTCGACAAATCCCATAGTCTTAATCATTGTGCCCATGGTTCACTGCAAAAGACAACCCCCTTATAAAGGCGTAGTCCCCGCAGAGTTAACAATTGGATTACCAGTAGTATCAATTTATGTTTTTTACAATATATGCATTCAATATATGATTAAAAAACAAAAAGAAAGAAGCACTTAGTATTGATTATGCAGATCATGACGTACATTTAGGCCGCGGTTGTCGAGTACCCTAATACAAATATCCATTTTGCCTTTTCTCTGGCTAATAACTTATATTTTAAATTGCCAACCTAATGGATTGTGTTACTTTTTCAATTACCTATCATTTTCATGTGGGTAGTGTCGTTTCCCAGGGTTTTTCTATGAAATTTTAGCTACAGATGGAATAACCAGATTTCCACTCATGCTTATGTGTTTTTCAGAAAATATGTCGTCTGATGCGGATTTTTTAAATGAGAACTTGTACACCCAAATGTATTGTAAGTTGCATTTTTATGCATGTAATCTGATATACACATATTTGTGTTGCAATTGATATAGTTAAAAAATTTGATATTGTTTCTTTGTAACAGAAGATACAAAGGTATCAGTAGTTTGCATATATTTTGCAAACATATAACAAATGTTGTTGACCACACCTATGGGGTTACCCTTGGACAGAAGCCAATTTTTTCTTTTTGTTTTGGTCAGAAGAAAAGACTTGGAGAAAAGATGGATCCAAATAGTAAGGGACCATCGTTTTGGATACAAAATTTATACCATCTCTGAGTATAGTGGGTGTCACTTGTGTCTAACAGCCGCACTTGCTGCGTATAATGTGGGCTCAGCAAGTGAGTCTGCTCCAAACTCCCTGAGTGTCGCTATGATGTGCTAAATGTCATGGAGCGCTAAGTGGTTAAAGAAGTGATGCCCCTCTCTAATAAAGGCCTAGAACCAGTGCCGGCTCCTGGTGAGATCAGGGTGTTGTGGGCGCGCATGGAGTGTTGTGGGCTTGTGGCCACGCGCAAGGTGTTGTGGGCGCGCGCAAGGTGCTGTGTGCAGCAAGCTTCATGTTTACAGCTGTGGGGATTTGGGCTTCCTCGGGATTTAGTTGTGTCGTCTGGGACCCCCGGAGGAGTAAGGCAGGTTCCAGACCAAAGGACTTGTACAACCCTGCGTATTGCACATGGGCAGCGCAGATTGTGGCGGGGACTAGCCTCCCAGAGATGCCCAGCACCTTTACCAATAGCTAGAACTGTGGCACAATACGGCTCTGGTGGATCCTCTCGTGTAGTCGGAGGTCCATGACCCGGTGTAAGTATCAGACTTCTGTTGTGATGGTTGTTACACAGAGACCTGTATGCAGACTGATTATAGTCAATGTAGGCCAAGCTCCCCCCGCCCCTTCCCAGGGATCTCCAGGGCCAGCGTAAGGGGCTTTTCCATTTTGATTCCCAAAGTGGAGGAAAAAAGCCAAGAAATGAAATTTACAAACTGCTTTTTTTTTTCCGAAATTTAAAACCTACCCCAGACGCACCCCTTTTAGGGCCCAATTTTTTTTATTTTAATTTTTTTTGGTTTTTAAGGGACATTTCATAAGGTCTTTTTGCTCCTTGAATCGGGAGCTGTAAAACATATGGAAATTTGAATAATAAGTTATTCATTTTTGTATATGGTAAATAGGGGATTTCTTTAATGCACTTAAAACAGAGTTCTTGTTTTTTGGCTGAATGGGATGGCCTCATATGGTTACAATGCTCATTGCTTAAAATGTTTTCTAAATTTTAAAAATGTCTCTGAAGAAGGGCTGGGAAATATTTACATAGGACTGAATGTTGGAAAGGGCAGAAGAGAGGGATATTAAATATTTACATAGGACTGTACGTTGGAGAGGCTGAAGGGAGTGTGGGACTGTGAGAAAAATAGAGCTCTATGAATAGTAAAAGCTTTATCTTCTCTTTGATAAATTATACAACATTTAATTTGTCATTGAAATAGATATATAAGGAGTTAACTGATATTGTAATATTTGTCTTTGTCAGTGTACACAGCATACAGTAGAGGAGCTGGATGACTACTGAGCTGACCTTAGTGCGGTATATACAGTATAAGACACCGCAATAGCCAAGTCCCCTCCATTATACGCTAAGGTCATTTGTAATTCATTATTAGGGAGGCAATACATTCCATCTTCTTTCAAAGACCATGGTTCGCTCCATCATTGGCCCCACAAGGATGAACGAGAACAGAAACCAGATGGCGACCGGGATATTAGAGCTCACCCTGGAGATAATCCACGTGTTCACCGGAGAGGTGAGCGTCTCACATGACCTCACTTCTTTCTCTTTAATAAGACGGGGACATGATGGAAGGTGAAGCCCCTTAGAATCATGTAGCTGAGGTCAATTGACTCGGGTAAATCGTGCATCTATATTAGTGCATGTTTTGAAATTGTAGTTTTTGAAAGTGATAGTTTTAATGATCTTGAAGAAATTGACCAAAAGGCATCACGATCAGTCTTTCTCCTTCTTTTCACAGGTATGGTTGTAACTACAATCCTCACCCATCCTCTGAAAATATCTGCTTTATTATTGTGCATTTGAATTGGTATGGTGTGAACTACAATTAGCCATCCCTCTAAAATATCTGCTGTTTTTTATTTTGTGCTTTGAATTGGTAGTGGGGGAACTACAGTCCCAGCCATCCTTCTGAAATATTGCTTATTATTTTGTGCATTTTAAATATTTTAAATGTTAAAACAACAGCATCCCGGGGTCTGTTTTCCCCTAATGCCCCTTTGTTTTATTCACCCTTTTTGATCCCAAAATTTACATGAAGTCTGTTTTCTGTGAGGGCCTTTGTTACTCCCCCCTTTACAACACCTGATTACAGTGATAGGAATGCCCACTCAGAGCACCTAAATTTTGTTAGCTGAGGTAAATCTGCCCTGGGTAAATCGTCATCTTATTAGTGCATATTTGAAATTGCTAGATTTGAATGATATTTTGTAAGTGATCTTGAAGAAATATGACCGGGCATCATTGATCATGTCTTTCTCCCTCTTTTCAAAAGGTATGTGTTGAACTAAATCCCAACCCCTCCCTCTGAAAATCGCTGTATTATATTGTCTTTTTGAAATTGGTATGTGTGTAAAAACTCAATCCTCACCCATCCTCAAATATCGTTTTGTATTATATGGTGCATTTAATTGGTATGTGTGTGAACTCAATCCTAGCCCCCCCTCTGAAATATCTGCTTATTATATGATGCATTTAAAATTTGGGTAGGTGTGAACTACAATCTCAGCCCCCCCCTCTAAAATATCGCTGTATTATATTGTCATTTGAATTTTTATTTTAAACAGACAGCACCCCCAGGTCTTGTTCCTAATGCCCTTTGTTTATTCAGCCAAATTTGATCCCAAATCTTACATAAAAGTCTTTTTCTTAAAGGGGCCATTTTGTTACTCCACCCATTTACAAACCGGGTTCCCCCAGATGATAGGAATGACCACCAAGCACACTATGATTTTGTACAGGTAAAATTGACCGGGTAATCTTTGCAACTATTTAGGCTGATTTAAAAGTGATATTTTTGTAAGTATTTTGAAAAATAGGGCCCGAAATGGGACCCAAAAGGTGGGAAAAGGGGGGCCAGGAAAAGGCTTTTTTGTGAGTACCTATCTTTAGTTTCCCACAACCATTCCCCAATGCTCACTAATGCTATCTACCTTGCAGCCATCTCCCTTTACGTACACCCTTTCACCCGACAATTCCATCCATAAAGCGCCTTATCCCCCCCTCACCCATGTAAAAACCCACACTGTTCCCCCCCTTTTTAACCCCCCAAAAAAATTGCCTGCTTGATAGTGCTGAAAAACGCGTCATACCATCACTTGACATCTGGTCACTTTTTTTTCCTGTTTTCTGCTGAGGTGACATCTCTCCAAACCCGGCCCCCCTTTCCCTTCACTTCTCATCCCATTCCCCTCCTTTCCCATAGAAACCCCTGCAACCTGCCGCTTTCTCTGTACGTCTTTCCCTTCCCCTTTTTAAAATGGCCCTTGGAAAGCCCACTGTTGGCAAAAAACTCATTGCTGTTCTGCCCCGTTTTCTCCAACCCCTCAACCGTGGCCCCACAAAAAAACGGGCTCCGCACTTGACACCGTTTCCTTGCCGCTCTACCTATGGGGGGCCTACACTTCCCCACCCCCCTCAGCCCCGAGAACAGGCCCGGGGTGGAGGAGTCGGCCCTACTTCCTCTCCCACTGCACTTACCAGGTATTCCCCCCGACCCTCCCTCACTTTCCCTCTTTGAAGTCCACCCATTAGACTTTTCGGCCCCTTTTCCATAGAGTCGCAGTTTTGTACGACCCCGGCTCACCCCCCCAAATTTTTGGGTAATTTCGCTGCCCCGGGTCCCCCATTTTCCTCTCTTCTGAAAACCCACTTTATCATGGGTGATTTTAAACATCCCCCTTGATACCCCTGTTCCTTCGCCTCTCAGTTTTTTTTTCACTGACCCCTTTTTTTGGCCCTTTCAGTTTACTGGGGCTCTCCCACCCACAAGGATGGGAAACTCTCCGATCGGGCTTCTGTCATCTCTATCAATTTTTAACCTCACCAAATTTTCCCTTTTCTCTTCTGATCATAACCCTTTTCTTTTAAATCAATTTCAGCCCCTTTTCTGGACACACCCCCCTTCACCCAAACGAAATATCCGCTCCATTAAAAAACCCCGGGAAATCATAGACACCCTCAGTCCCAACTGCCCCCCAACCCCTCCCCCCTCCTGTCCTGAACCCCGGCTGCAACATTCAACGAAACCTACAACCCCCCGGACATATTGGCAACCACACACCGTACCCCCAAGTCGACGCCGGGGAGCCTTGCCACCACCTCGACTGGTTCCCGCAACGTGCTTTTAGGGTGCTGACGTTGTGAAGAAAGTCGAATCTGCAGACTTTCTCCATACAAATTTATGCTCAGGGGCTTATACACTGCCTTCACAGCGCCCCAAACAAAAATATTTCACCTCCCTATCTCAACCCTTTCACAACAAACCCAAAAAAGCCTGTTTGACCCATCCACTCCCTTCTCGGCCTAAAGCTCAGGCCCCGGTTTTTGACCCCCTGTGTGAGGGGCCTGGCCCCCTCACTTCCAAAAACATAATTGACAGTATCCGGCATAACATTATCACAAACCCCAAGCGAACCCACCGTCCCTCCCCCCAATCCTCTAGTTTTGTTCTAGCTCTTGCCCAAAGACAAAAAAAAATATCCAGGCTTCTCTGTTGTGCCCCAACCCCTGCCTAGCGCCCCCTTCCCTCCCACCCTTTTCCGTCTATTTCTCCAGCTATCCCCTTTTACCTTATGCAATCTGTAACCTCTCTCTCTCCACTGGGACTTTTCCCCCCTCCTCCTTTTAAACAGGCACTAAACTCCCCCACTAAAAAAACCCCCCCTGGACCCCCTCCTGTGCTGCAACTACCCACCAGTCTCTAACCTTCCTTTTTCTAAGCTCCTGGAACCCCGGTCTACTCTTCCCCCTAATCCCCACTCTCTGCTAATCTCTTCTGGGTCCTCTACAATCAGGTTTTTCCCTCTTTACACTCCACAGAAAAATGCTCTAGTTAAAGTCTCTAACGATTCCACCTGCTAAATCCCGGCAAATATCGGTTTTTGGTTCTTCTGGGTCTCTCTGCAGCATTTACCCCTGTTTTATCACCACTTTTTCCCAGCATGTCGCACAATTGGCATCCAGGACACTGCTCTCGCTTGGTTCTCTTTTTACCTCTCGACCCTTCTTCAGTGTCTCATTTTTCAGGTTCTATTCCTTTTTCTCCCCTTGCCGTAGGGGCCCTCAGGGGCAGTTCTTGGTCCCCCTCCCTTTTTTAATTAAAACCCCCTTTGGGGGGGAAACCATCGTCGATTTTGGTTCCCGTACCACCTCTACGCTGATGACACTAATTTTAAAAACCCCCCTTCCTGAGACCCCACTCCTGCCTGCTAAAAAAACACCAGGACCTGTCCGCTGCTCTGACTTTATGTCCCCCTCCCATCTCCAACTAAACCTCCCAAAACCTAATTCTTGTTTTTCCCCATCTGCTAACCAACCGCCATCTGCTATTTCTCTTTGGTTTTTGGGATCACCCTAAAACCCAGGCACAGGCCCCCAATGTCTTGGGTTTTTTTTAGACTCTGATCTGACCTTTCCCCCCCTAATCCAAACCCTTTTCCCCCTCCTGTCACTTGCACCTCAAAAAATCTCCGAATCCATCTTTTTTCACTGTGGAAACAATCAAACTCTCATTGTTTCTTTTTATTCTCGTCTTGACTATGTACTCCTTGCTTATCGGTCTCCCCCTCTGTAAACTCTCCCCCCTCCAATGTATCCTGAAGCAGCAGCCAGGCTTGTCTTTTTCTCCAGCCGCTATACTGATCCTTACCCTGTGTCAGTCACTGCACTGGTTGCCCCTCCCGTAGAGAATACAGAATAAACTAATCACTCTCACTAAAAACTCTCCACAGTGCTGCCCCCCCATACATTCCTCCTCATCTCTGTTACCAAACCCCGCCGCTCTTCCGCTCACTAGGACATCAAATACGACTACAAAACACCGAACCTCCCCTGCCCGTCTTTAAGATTTTGCACGGCTGACCATTCTTGGAAACATCCTACCCGACCTTTAGGCACAAACCCAGCCCTTTGCAGTTTTTAAAGAGGGTCCCGAAAAAACAATCTTTCAGGCAGGCCTACCAAAACCACTAAATTTTTAACCCCCACCTTCTATCCACCATTTTCACTCCCCACACTAGGGCACTCCAGGCCTTATCTGTATAAATGTAAATCATGGTGGCAGGGTTTACCCAAAAATTTTTTTTAAAGCTCCCATATTTATAAAGCAGGGTGGGCCATTTAAATTTAGCAATTTTTCCCCCTTTGTTTCCCCCCGAACCTCTTAATTTTAAAACTCTTGCGGGAGGGCCCTCCCCTTGTGTCTCACCCGTAATGCTTTCACTGTGTAAAAGTCTTTCTTTTGTCTGTAATTTACCCTCTACTTGTAAAGTGCTGCCCAAATAGTTGGGGCTATATAAATAAAGATTATTATTTTTAGTGATCGGGGTCTCCCCATACACAGGATTACACGTAGTGAAGAAGTTGTCTGGGATTTTTTGGCCCCCGTGTGTCAGGAGGACGGAGCAGCCCCCAACCCCGAGCCTCCTCTCATTCACGATACAAGGTCCCAGAGCTGGCAGAGGATGACTGAGCTGTGAGGAGAGGTACGCTGCTGGAATGTGGGACATTATAACCCCAAGGGATGAAATGTCGGAGGAGAATTTATCTTGTCGTGTCAGGATCCTTAAGGGGTCGGATGTCGCTGTCTATTTTCCATGGAGGGGTGGGAGTATTTTTGGGGCACAGGATCTGTACAAGGACTCAGATGGAGGGTCAGCAACCCCCTTACAGCACCCCGGGGAAGAGGGGACCTCCTGTGATAGAGGAGGGCCCCTGGAGGGCCACCTAGATCCCCTAAGATCATCAATAAAAAAAAATAATTCAGTCCCTGGGTTTATGTCATACAGATGGATCCAGTAGGAGAAATCCTCCAGAGAGCTGCCCCAGTCGTCTATATCCCCAGGATGGTCCAGAAGAAGAGCAGAACCTCCCACTGGATGATCAGGTATATGAAGCTGAGATTTCTGGAAATCCTCTGTAGATTGATCTAATGAAGCTTCTCCTCCAGCAGCAGTGGAGTATACGCCGTATCTCATATTGGTATTGTTGGGAGCAGCTACAAATGGTTTCTGGTTCCATAAAAGATTGTGTAACCTTCCTCCTGTTTGGACTTGCACTTGGCAATGAAGATTCAATGTGGATGAAAGGGAAGTTCTACAGTGTAAATCATCCACTAAATAACAGCACAATGCCAGTCAGCTGCCTCTAAGGCTACAGAATACTGCCAGGGACTCACCAGTTATGGACATAATCTTTCTGCTTTACAAGACATTAGTGCAGCCTCATCTAGAATATGAAGGGCAGCTTTTGTCATCAGGGATGAAACCATCTGAAGAGGAGAAACCAGAGTAATGAGATGTGTAAAAGCTGTGACATTACTGAATAATGGGAATGAGAAGCTTCTCCTTCAGGATAGATCCTTCCATGTTGCCACAACACATTGTTCTGTACAATCCTTGAGGGAATGTTGGTCCTGTCTGATCGGCCGCTTAGGAGACCCTTCTTCTTTAGTACAGATTGGTTCCTGCCTTCTGGGGGGTTTGACCTTCACCTGAATGTAGGATAAACTCTGCTCCTTGTTGCTTTGTCTCAGGTCTTAATATGGAATCCTTGCAGGAAAGATTCAGAGGAGCGATAAGTGGACGGGAAAACCCTGGATTATTGTCAGTGACTGGTAAGAACCTTCCAGAAATCTTCTCTTTTATTCTGTCCTTATAAATCGCAGACGCCATTTACTTCCAAAATTCTTCCTGCTTCCAATGGAGGAGATGTACAATATATCAGATAGATCCTGCTGATCTGTTCCCACTATATTCATGGCCCTGGTACAATGTGACCCCAAATGGCTACAAACCCCTCTGTACAGATACAATTACAGTCACAGAACTGGAGAACAGATAAAAGATTCAGCGTGACGGCTGCAGGATCACATAAGAGAGAACCTTCCCCATAGGAACTTACATTGTAAAGCCTCAGTTATCAGCCTGTGGTACTTGGGGTCTCAGGGTCCATGGAGCAGCCAATGTGGCATATTGGAGTCCATGGACCAGACCTTGGGGGCTAGTGAAGTCAATGAACAAAAAAAGTCCATCTTTAAAGGGTTTTGCAGTCCATATACTGACCATTTTATGGTATTGGGGTCTGTGTACAAGCCTTTAGGGGATATTTGTATCATCCTCATTAAATGAATGTACTAGATAGGATGATGTATAATCAGAGCCTTGGTGGCACATTTATGTATTCTGTCTGAGTAGAGGGTTCTTGGCCTAGAAACATTGTAAAAATCTATGGGATAAGGAATAGAAACATGAAGTTTAGGTTTCTGGTCTCTATGATTCGATACATTGAATTAAAGGCTGTATACACTTAAAATTTGCTCCAATGCATATAAAGTGTAAACCGAAGCAACCATGGAAGCACATAGTTCTGCATAGGAGCTCTAGCCACAGAACAGTAGAAGATTTTTAATTAAAATTATTTACTACCGTAATGAAAATGAGTCTCTGGGGAGAAATTTGTAATTCTGATTTGCTTAAATATTCTGTATATAGATATTGTGTATGATGGATCAGATCTGTTTTATGGGACCTAGTATTTTTTAGTTTGGTTGGGAATTCTGTTACTCTCTCATTTCACCTGCATTGGGGCTCTGTATAGAATGGCTGTGAAGGTGGACAGAACCTCTTATCCCAGTGATGGACAGACCCATTATTTCTGGGGCAGTGACGCCAATATTCACAATGTGGTCAGAAAGTGAGCGTGGAAACTATAGGGCTGTTTGGTTTTCTCCTCTATTGGTGGGTAAAATATATTAAAGGTTTTCTATGAGGCAATACTGGAGTGTCTCAGTGGAAAAATAACCTTATAACACAGCAGCAGGAAAGGCTTTATGAGGGATCATTTTTATCTGATCAGCTCTATGAGGAGTAACACATAGGTGACTGCAGGTTAGTGATGCACGGCTCTGACACTTTGTGTAACTATGAAGAGAACTTTCTATGGATTTGGTGACTGGAGTCTGATATATTTTTCACATAGAAATGTTCAAATATCAATTTTATCTGGATAAAAAAAATATTTCTTTTCCCAGGTGAAGACTTGATGAGAGGCCTCCATGGACATCAAGTTTTATCTGCAGATTGTGAAGTAGAAGATAATCAATCACAAACTGACAAAACAAGACCTGGACCTGAGAGAGTTCAATGAGATGATAGACTATTTCCTTGTTCAGACTGTGAGAAATTCTTTGGTTACAAATCAGTACCTTTAAGACATCAGAAAATTCACACAGGAGAGAAGCCATATTCATGCCTAAGCTGTGGGAAGAGTTTTATTAAGAAATCAGATCTTGATAAACATCACAGAACTCATACAGGGGAGAAGCCATTTTCATGTTCGGAATGTGGGAAGTGTTTTAGTCGGAAATCCCATCTTGTTTGTCATCTAAGAATTCACACAGGGTAGAAATAGTATCCATGGTCAGTATCATAGAGGTCACTCAGGAGAGAATCCATTGTAATGTTCACATTGTAGGAAGTGTGGCCGGTGTGGAGAACCATTGTAGGAGCTGCTGTGTCACCTTCTGATACATGACTGGACTGCACATATGTGAAACATATCAATAAAGGTATTAAAAATTACTGCTTCCCCCAGAGAGACGTCTGTTATGATCTCAGTGACGTCTATTGTGTGTAAATGGTCTGGAGCATCATTGATAATTGTCACTGGAGAATATTTCCCCAACAAGTAAAATATCTTTACCCATTTTGAGGAAATTTTATATCCTTCTTAGTTGTACTTTTTTTTTTTTCTTGCAGAACTGGCTTAAAATAGACACGTAGATTTTCTTGCATGATCAGGCACATTCAGGTTGGGAAGATTTTAGAAACAAAATTCTTAAAACTTTTATACAGTTGTGTTATCTTGGCTCTGGAACATCATCAAAACATGGTGAGAATGATGTGGGCAGATGTAATAGTGACTGACCTGTCATAAGAGGAACGAGGACAACAATATAGAAGTTCATTGCTGTATATAAAGATCAGAGCACGGACATATTTTTTAGAGAGAAGAAATATCCTGACCATCATCTCGGATACAAGAAATCTCACATCCCCAACATGTCCTCATCAGCTTGTAAGCTCATAATCTTCTATCAGGAGCTTCCAGGAAAGTCCAGCCAATGAGATGGAGATTAGTCAGGAGTTTTTGCTGTGGACTCTTGTCAGATATTTGAAACATCTCTCAGGTGGAACAAAGATAACAGAAAGAAATACTCTGTATTAGTGCAGAAATCTTCATAAAACCTACAGGCGGAGAGTGTGCATATGTGGCCACAACTCTCAGCTCACATGTAATAGGTATCCTGCTGCCACTCCAGAAACCACCAGCTCTAGTGCCCCAGACTGAGGCAGGACTTACGTCCGGATATAGGTAAAATATACTGGAATAAATGGGGCTGGACACCAGAGGTATCAATCAAGGGAAAAGTCACAAAATCCATTTTAGTGTTTCAAAAAAGAAGGTGCAGGGTTGGATTAAAAGAGTAAAATCCCAATACAACTTTGAATTAATCAACAACACATACAACACATAAAGTAACTAAATATAAAAAGATGAAAATCCCAATATCAGGACTACGCATTTCATGCTCCTTCCTCAGGTCCATACGCTGTGAAGCTTGGAGAGAGATTAAATACAGATGAAGGCGGGATCCAATTCCAAGCGGGGCGACAAGTCCCCAGCCAGACTGAAATGAGCAGGTTTCATGTTTAAAAACATCAGACATTTTACACGTAGAAATATATTGTTCAGGTTTATAAAACACCAATCATAAACCTAATCTTAACCTAAACCTAATCTAAAACATTTCCATCCTAAATCTAAACCTAATCATAAACATAAGGAGATAATAACCACAGGATCGTCAGGGAGCGGAGCCCGCTCATCTTTCATATCATACAGCGCCGCCTCACAGTGATCTGCCAACCTACTGGAATAGAGGGAACAACTGAAAGAAACCGCCACAATTTGATACCAAATAAGAGACTCCGAATAAAACAAAGTTTTAATGAAAAATATATATATTTTACAGATGAATAAACGTCTAAACACCAGAAAAACATGGAAAATGGGTATTAATAAAATATTTTCTACCAATTAAAGAACCCAATGGTAAAATAAAACCACTGATATTAAGAAACCCCGAGTATTATTAGTATTATTAGAAGCAAAGCGACATTCAGCCGGAGCCGCTCCGATTCCTCTCATTACTGACAGATGAACAGTGATAGAAACACTTATTCTTATAAAAACAAATTCTGCTTCATTTATCTATTTGTTCAGGTCTCAAAACAACACTAGAGGGCGACCGCTGCCATAGACCAGAGAGACAGAGCAGCTCAGTTATTGCTCTTGTATTGGAAAACAAATTATTTATAAAAGAGAAAAAATATACATAAAAATGATTAATATGTTTTAAAAATGCAGATACACAAATTCATTCAAAAATATTAGATATTATTTTGCTTATTTTCATATAATTTATCAATCAAATATTACACAAAAAACAAAAGACATAAAATATAAAGCATAACCTTGGTTGCTTCATTTAAACCTTTTGGTTATAGAGCACTTAGAGTCTAAATGCACTGGATATTTAGACTATCGCACACATGGATTGGAATTGGTTCAATGGGCAAGACTGTATACTCAAGGAGTCATTTTGATGGTCAACCTTAAAATGTCTTGATAGACTGTGCAGCAAGAAAAAAATACAAAAACCCTACCGTGAAGCAATAAACAGGCGTAGGGAAAGACCACGATAGAATGATGCTATAAAGCCCGGTTATACGAATAGGCTAAACAAAAAAAAAAAAACTTAAATGTATAAAGCCTGGGACTAGATAAAATATAACTTTTATTATACAACCAATAACAAACATATATACATTGGCTCACGCTGCATGCCGGATGTTATAGTTTCTTTTCAGCTTCCATGCGCGTTTTTCACCCGGCTTGCGCAGGCGGGGTATTTTTTGGGATTTCGATTTGTGGGTAAGATCCCTTCATGATGACATTGGCTCTCGCTGCATGCTGAATGTCATAGTTTCTTTTCGGCTTCCATTCACGCTTACACCTGTCTTGCGCAGGCGCGGTGTGGATCTGGGGATGCCGATCAGAATGGGTGAGTTACCTATCATCCAGCTATCCAATTGGAGTTGATTTTGTGGATATATATACCCCTATCTTGTTTTTACTGGTTTGCAACTGCCTACCATATCAGATGGTTGTACTTTTTGAAGGGATCTGTCATCCTTGCATCCGGGACCCTTCTATCTGCAATTATTTACATACCTAACAAGGGACCTAAGTTGTTTCTTGTTTGCATTTTTTGTATCTATGTTTGCCTTGATTATTGTTGAATATTGTTTTCTCATGATTTATGGTTCCCTAATGAACCACTAAATTGGGGAGAAAACGCGTTGGAACGTTTTTCTATTAGGTACTGTTGTTTGTCACATTTGGGCACTTTTTTTGTTTATTATTATTTATGTGTTATTATTTTATAGTTAAACTTCTGCACGAAGTCGAAGTTTATGGTACTTCGCTGGAACGAATTGTCTTTTTTTTTATAAAATGGCCGCGAGCACGTGGCGTGACATAGGGCAGAGAACTCTGGGAGGAAAAAAAAGAAACACCCTCAATGACATGTGCAGACATGAAGCCAATCAGCAACTAGCGGGCTTCTGTGACGTCGCAGCCCTATAAATACGGATGCCATGTTACATTCTCATACTTCTCACTGTGACTCCTGTCATTAAGAAAACTGCTGTGCACTATTTGCCTTTTCAATTTTGTTATTAAAACACTTATTAATCAACCAGCTTTTATTTGTTTTTTTGTTTGTGGGTGTTCTCCCTAAAGTCCCGGGGGGGTGTTTTGCCCCCTACACACCTGAATTCCCTTGGTTATTCTGTAGGGAATTTATACCCCAAGGGTTAATTTAACCCCTTGATTGTGGGTTAATTTGGGACAAAATACAGGCCGTCGTATTTTTGGTCCCATATATGCCCAATTACATCTGGTTGTTCTATAGGGTATTTCATACCCCGGTTAATTTTAACCTCTTGATTGTGGGGTAATTTGAGTAAAATAAGGGAGTGTGTTTAAATTACAGACATCTTCATTAAACAGCTCTGTTTTTTTTGATCAAACGTATGTCAGGCGAGAGGTGCCAGGCCCTTTTAAAGTTTTGCAGTGGGAAAAAAAATTTTGGAGCAGCAAAGGTGAAAAAGAAAAAGGGGGGGCTTGCAGAGGGGTGACTCGGTTTAGGCCAAACTGCGGTGTATCAAGGGCGTGTGTTGACCGAACCCAAATCTTGAGGGTTTTGCTATCATCCATTTCTCCCAGATGAAAACTGACAAACCCCGGAAAAGAGTCGGTGGGTTTCGTCGACACAATCTTAGTTGCATGCCCCGGGGGGTCGCGGCCTTCCCCTGCCCCAAAACCCTCCCTCTGTCCCGTTCGGTTCCCTCACCAGAGAACTACTATGGTCGGGGCTCAGCCCCACATACAGGGGATGAACTCTTTGAAAAAAGTCAGCGGGTACTTGCGGGAAAGGTGGGGCAGACATCCGCTGCTTCTTCAGTAGGGAGAAAGTTTGATTTGGAGAGTGGCATGGGGGTTTTTTTTGTAACAGTCGGTCGCTATGAACCATTGAGGAGGATAGAAATGACCCCAAACACAAATGATGACATGTACCCATTGCACTTGGGAGAAAGGTGAAGCATCTTGGGAGAAATGGGTATTAGCTTGTGTGTCAGGCAGCGGGGCGGCCCAAGTGGGTAAGGGGGGTTGAGTCAGCAGGGTGGCAGCAGGCGAGGTCGGGACCCAAACAGCTACGGGTAAAAAACCTGCTTCGCAGGTCAAGAAAGTGCTCAAGGGGGCTCAGGGGGGAACGGGGTTAATAGTCCTTAGTCGGAGCTTTGGGGGTAAAACACCTACTCGGGGTTTTTGCTAAGAACCAGAGGAGCCCAAATGTGTATAAGTAGAATCAGTGGGGAGAAGTGAAGTGTGGCCAGGAGCTAAATTTGGGCCCCCATGGAACTGCGTCAACACAGTAGCGTCACTCCGTGGTGGGAGAAAGTGTGTCGATGTGGTGGGCCCCCCTGCCGCAACAGCAGCAGCACCCCGTGGCATGCATGCCCCTTTCAGCCAGTCAAAAGGTCCACCACCCCCTGCAGAAGGAGCTGTTTTCTTTCCTTATTACCCGGTAAGATGCTCCTGCTCTTCGCCAGTCATGGCACCAGCAGTCATTCACTGAGGGGATTGCCAAGAGACAACAGTTGCGTCCAAAAATCCTAAGGTGCAGAAAACTGACCATGCTCCTGTCCATTTTGGGGACTGCTCCCTCCCTTTCCCAAATGGTGGACTCTGCACCAGTCAAGGGAACTAATGGCTTTGCGAGCCGGGTGGGGTCCCAAAAATTATTTTTACAAATTGTAGAACAAAAGGTGGGGGCCAGTCCCCTTGAGCCCATGGTGTCTTCCAAGGTGCCAGCAGGTGTGGACTATAACTACGGTTCAGGGCCGTAAATGTCCTTTCGGCCCACTGGGGGGAAAATGCTTCCTGCCCCGCCACACCCGAAAATTGGGGGAAAAGGGGATGGGGTTTTCCCCCCACTTTTTTCAAAAATGCTGTTCCCGGCCCAATGTCCCCCCTCCTCTCCACCCCACCTCAGCCCCCCAAAGTCTAAAATCTGCTCCTCATACCACAGTTTCAGGCCAGTTTGGTGTCACCACAGTTTTACACCTGGTTTGCCTGGGCGAAAAAAGTCACACAGGGGGGGGAAATGCTTGGTCATGCAACACGAATCAATGTGTTGCTTTTCTCCGCACAATGCAAATCAGAACCATTGTGACAGACAATGGAAGGAACTTGGGGTCCCGCAGCACCGGGGGGATGGCCCCTGCGCCCCGCATGGGCCCGCTTAATTTTTTGTCAAAAGGTCCTAAAACTTCCAAAACCCATCTGCAAGCCATCAAAAATTGCCAGGAAACTGTCATGCACTTCATCCCCATTACTACAAAGCCAAGCACACCCTCCTTTACTACAGCGCAGAAAAGGCCCCCTTTTCCCCCCAAAATAGACTTGATATGCATGTTTTCCATCCGTTGGAATTCGCCTCCCTATGTTAGATGACTTATGAACACAGAAAGGCCTTAACCCAATTTTTGTGATCCAAGTGGGCAGGAGTACTCCCCTTGTGTAATATTGATGTCAGCCAGTGGCAGCTTATACCGGACACCTGCCGAGTTTTCTTAGGTCCCTTTGAGGGAGGCCACGTAATTTGTCATTCACCAGGACTACGGGATGAATTAACGTCATTCCACCACCCTTCATATCCAGGAACAGATGCTGCAAAATCTGTCTGGTCATGGGACTGGAGACGTGGCGACTACATCTCTCGGCCATGTGAGTCCCGTGGGGACTGAACTGGAGGAGGAGGACATTGGAGCACAAGCAGTGTTTGGTGAAATTAGTGGTTTTTCTACTCAGGTGGCAGGAGAGGAGGAGCAGCCGGAGGAGGTAGAGGGAGATGAGGAAGATGAGGTAGATGACCCAGACACACCATGGCCGTATACACTGGAGATGGAGGCAAGGGAGTGCCCTCAGAGTCACTATGCGCAGATGGTCCCGCAGCATGGCTGATTTTGCCTGGCTAGTGACGAGCCGAATATTACCATCCGCAGAGTGAATGACTTCAGGCTTTCCACCCTCTTGGGACCCTCGCTACCCGTCCAAAATGGGAGCCTTTTTTTCCACCGCCGAGAGGAGGACAAACTCATGTACTATAGAGAAATCCTATGTAGTCAGTCGGCCGCTGCCTATGTGCACCATCGTCCATCCTCTGTCAGGTCTGACCGGGGGTTCCTCATCACTCACGTGCCACTGCCACGGCTGCTGTGGGGAGGTGGGGGGGGAAGGAACAGTACCAGCTCCATCAGCACCAGTCTAAGTCTGGATTGTTGATGAGCAGCTTCTTTCACCCGCCTAGTGAGGAGAGTACTCAGCAGCAGGACCTGGAGCAGACGCTGAACCAGCAGGTGGTAGTCCTAGCTTGGACAGCACTCTGCCCCCCCAGTAGAAGATCCGCTGGAACTACTGGGCAGTCAAACTGGATGTGTGGCTTGCAACTTGTCCGATTTGCACTGGAGAAGGCTGTCCTGCCCGGCCAGAAGTTGTGGCATTCAGAGCGGTGTTCATTAACGTGGGGGCAATAATTAGCCCCAAGAAAGAACTCGCTTGTCCACACCGAAATGTGGGAGAAACTCACCTTTGTCAAGATGAATCGGCGTGGATCGCCAGATTTCCACAACACCAATGCCTTATAGCGTTGTAACAAGCAGGTATGTCATACATCTGTGGAATCATCTGATGCGGTGTAAAGGGAGTGCGTTCTTTGACGTAAAGTAGGATCTTGGGCCCTCAGCTCGGTTTCTTCTAGCTTGCACTCACATTACCTTGTTCAGGCTGCGTTTCTGACTTAGTTAATTTGGTCATTTTTCCTTCCCCTGTAACTGCCCAGTAGAAGTGAAGTGTGAAGCGTTCTAAGAGCGGCGGGCAGTCATCTGCAAGCATACCTAAACACAGCATTGTATGAAGGACCAAACATACCACATCGCCCTACTGCTCTCTGCAGCAGGGAAATAGCTGTTTTTTAATGCGATTCACTGCAAATAAATTCGAGTCGAAAAGACTTTTGCTGGAAAATACGGCGAACTTGGCTAAACGAATTTTTGAGAAATTCACCCATCTCTAATGGTGACTATATCACTGACCTGACTGTAGGTCAGATATTGGGATCTTTGCTGATTATATAAGATATGACAATCATGTATTATAGTAAATAAGTCTATCTCTGTTTGTCTCTGCTTTTCTATCCCATAGTAACTGTAGAACCGAAAGCGCTCTAATTGCCACATTCTCCAGATATCATCAACTCCTACAAGACTGGTAACAAACTCATACTCGAAGGGGGTTTGCATGGCAAGGTTCCCGATTCTTTAAAAAAACACTGTCCACTGAATGATGTGGGCAAGACATGTCGGGAGTTTCACAGACTTAGGCTATGTCTACACAAATCACGAAAACGGTCAGATTTTCGTCGGTTTTAGTATTTTAAAACCGCTGAAAATCCAACTGTTTTGTATGCCCATAGACTTTAATAGAAAAAAGCGACCTGTAGTCTACAGTCGTTTTTTTTTTCAGATGGTTTTCTGGCGCTGGGCGTTTGAGGAACATGTTTTAAAAACCGCGGATGTATTGCATTTTTCTGTCAGTTTCCCTCCCTTCAGTTCTACGGGACAACAGAAAAAACATTACCACAATCGCGGTCGTGCATCGGACAAAAAGTTGTCGGTTTTCCAACAGTTTTTGTCCTATGCTGTGTGGCCCTAGGAGATCTGTGGTTACCCCAATCTCACAGCATATGAGAGAGAAGCACCCTGGTGCTGAAGACTCTATGGTTCATTGGCATTGACATGTTGATTCCATCATCACGTGGTGGAGTTTGGCATAGGCCGATATTGCCGAGAGAATGTCAGGGGATATTTAGCTTGAACTGTGTATCCCTGTTAGAACTGAATTATAACGTGTCCTATATTCGCTTCCTGTAGACACCTCTTTCCCTTTGAGAACCATTATATCTAGAGATGGCCGAATTTCCTCAAAAATTCGTTTCTGCTCACTTCGCCGAATTTCCTCCGACAAAATTCGTTTCGTCCGAATTACTTCGGCACGAATCACTTTAAAAAACACTATTCCAGAGGCTGGCCCAGAGCCTGCAGGTGCTGTAGCAAACGTTGTGCCATGCTAAATATGCAGAGGAGCTTGGTTTGTCTCATACAATGTTGTGGTTTTAGTGATTACAACGCACATGACTGCCGCCGCTCTTAAGATCGCTTCACTATAAAAATTCCCTGGGCACTTAAGAGGGCAAAACTGACCAAAAAACTCAAGCTGTGAATGTAGCCTGAAATAAAGTATGCCAGCGTAAGCTGGATATAAAAAACAAGCGGAGAGCTCAGGTGGCAACATTATGGGTATAGAGTGGAGGTGACGGGCGTCAGCCCACAGCAGCCATGAGGTCAGGCAAGTGCACAATGACTATTCTGGAGGCGCAAAACATATTAGGTCCACAGAGGTGGGCACAATCACACAGTTGTGGTAGGTCATGGGTCAGCACAGCAAAGGTTCAGGCATGCACAATGACATTCTGTAGGCGGAAAAACAAATTATGGGCACTAGAGTGGCACAATCACACAGTGTGGAGTCACGGCGGGCAAAAAAAAAAGCAGCAGCTGTAATGAGGTCAGACAGTGGCACAATGGCATTCTGGAGGTGGCAAAACAGTATTAGGCCACAGAGTGTCACAATGATACAGTGTGGAGGTCACGGCGTCAGCAGTATGAGTCATAAACCGTGGCTACAATGTACATTAATTAGCGGAAAAACAGTATTAGCGCACAGAGCGGCACACTCACACAGTGTGTAGTTGACGGCGTCAGCTTTATGAGGTCAGACAGTGGCACAATGGCATTCTGGAGGTGGCAAAACAGTATTAGGCCACAGAGTGGCACAATCACACAGTGAGGAGGTCCACGCGTCAAGCAGTATGAGGTCCGACAGTGCACAATGACATTATGGAAGGCGGAAAAACAGTATTAGGCGCACAGAGTGGCACAATCACACAGTGAGGGGTTCACGGCGGCATCAGTATGAGTCAGACCAGTGGACAATGCAATACGTGGAGGTGGCCAAAACAGTAATAGCCCCAGAGTTGGCACAATGATACAGTGTGGAGGTCACGGGGCGTGCAGCAGTATGAGGTCAGACAGTGCACAAATGACATTATGGAGGCGGAAAAACAGTATTAGGGCACAGAGTGGCACAATCACACAGTGTGGAGTGTCACAGCGCAGCAGTATGAGGTCAGTGCAGAGGCAACAATGACATGAAGGATGCGGAAAAACAGTATTAAGCCACAGAGTGGCACATTTGATACAGTGTGGAGGTCACGGCGGCAGTATAACAGTATGGAGGTCAGACTAGTGGCACAATGACAAAATTCTGGAGGTGGCAAAAACAGGAGTAGCCACAGTGTGGGAGGCACGGCAGCAGGCCACGGCCGCAGCATTGAGGTCAACAGTGGCACAATGACACAGTGTGAGATGGGCCACGACAGGAGTCACAGCAGCAGCAGGGTCAGAGATGCACAATTGACAATTCTGCATGTGGCAAACTAGTAATTAGGCCACAGAGTCGGCACAATGACCTGAGAGCGGAGGTCACGGCGGCACAGCATGAGGGTCAGGCAGTGGCACAAATGAACATAGATGGAGGTGATGACAGGAGCAACAGCATGAGGTCAGAGAGTGGCACGAATGACATTCTGCAGGTGGCAAAATAGTATTAGGCCACAGATGCGGCCAATGACTGAGGAGCGGATGTCACGGCGGCAGCAGCATGAGGTCAGGCAGTGGCACAATGAACAAGAGTGGAGGTGATGACAAAGGAGCCACAGCATGAGGTCAGAGAGTGGCACACTGACATTCTGCAGGCTGGCAAAATAGTATTATGCACAAGAGGGCACAAAGACTGAGAGCGGAGGTCAACGCGCAGCAAGCAATGAGGTCCAAGGCATGGCACAATGACAGGAGAGTGGAGGTGATTGACAGGAGCAACAGCAAGGATGTCAGAGAGTGGCACAATGACATTCACAAGGTGGCAAAATATTATTTAGGCACAGAGCGCACAAATGACTGAAGCGAGGTCACGGCGGCAGCAGCAGTTAGGTCATCGCAGTTGCACAAAGACAGATGAGTGTAGGTGATGACAGGAGCAACAGCCATGAGGTCGAGAGAGTTGCACAATGACATTCTGGAGGTGGCACAAACCAGTAACCAGGCCGCAGAGTGGCCCAATGACACAGTTGGATGTCACGGCAACAGCAACAGCACAGCACATGAAGCACCTAGAGTGGCACCAATGACAAGTGTTGAGGTGGGTGGCAATACCAGTCCCTGGGTAAAGACGGTGGTACCAGATGGGAGAAACTATCATCAGATGTGTGGCATCATGCGGGTGGCGGCATCAAATTAGTGCTGAGGCAGGTCGTTTGAACCCAACTGACCTTAAGGCATTAGTGTGTGGACATCCTGGCCGATCCACCACCCTGATTTCATCTTGACAAAAGGTCAGCTCGTTAACATTTCCTGACAAAGGCGGTTCTCCTTGGGGAAACGTATGGCCCCCTCCGACGGAACACCCGCTCAGATGCACACTACTGGCCGGCAGAACAGCTGTCTCCACGTGCAAACTCGGCAAGTTGCTGCCACCCATCCAGGTTTGGCTGCCCAGTAAGTTCAGCGTATCTTCTAACTGGGGAGGGCAAGTCTGTCCATGTAGCCACCAACCCTGTTGTTCAGGGAATGCTCCATGTCCTTCACTGCAGCTGCTGCTGTGACTGCCCCTCACTCACTAGGCGGGTGAAGAAGCTGCTCATTAGTTGACTACAGACTTATGTTACTGCTGATGGAGCTGGTACTGCACCTACCCCCCCAACCTTCCCCCAGGCAGCCGCGGCAGTAGTACGTGAGCGCTGAGGAACCCCCGGTCAGACCAGTCAAGTAGGGACGAGCCGCACATAAGGCAGCGGGCCCAACTGATTACGGAGGATTTTTCCCTATATATTTGAGTTTGTCCTTCCCTCCAATAGCTGGGAAAAAGGCTCCCATTTTGGACCGGTAGCGAGGTCCAATAGGGTGAGAGAGCCAGAAAGTCATCCCTCTGCCGGATGCTGGACTATTTATTCGTTCTTGTCCACTAGCCAGCAAATAACATGCTGCGGGACATCTGCCAACAAGTGACTCCGAGGGGCTCCCTGCCTTTCCATTACCACAGTAACTGCCGACGGTTGCTTGGGAGTCTTCTGCCGTCGTCCTTCCTCATCTCCATCCACCTCCTCCAATCCTGCTGCTCCTGCTCCTCCTCTCTTGTCACCTGGGAGGAAAATTCCACTCATTTCACCAGACAATGCTTCTGCTCCAATGTCTCCCCTCTCATCCTCCTCCATTTTCAGTCCCCACCGGACTCATGTGGCCACTGAGATGTATCGTCCGGACATCTCCAGTCCCCGTCCCAGGACAGATTTTTCAGCATCTGTTCCAGGACATGGAAGCAGTGGAATGACGTTATTCATCCCGTAGTCCCTGGCGACTGACAAATTAACCGTGGCCTCCACGAATGTCCCTCAACAACTGGCAAGGTGTCACGCATCGAGCTGCCACTGGCTTGACATCAAAGTTACAACAGGGAGTACTTCTTCTGCCTGGATCAACCAAAAAAATCGTTAATGGCCCTTTCTCTGTTCATACAGTCGGTCCAACATAGTGCAGGCTGGAATTCCAGCGGGTGGAAACAACATCGCATATCCAAGCGAGTTGGGGGAAGCCCGTTCAGCCGCTGCAACTCAGGAGGGTGTTCCTGGCATTGTAACGAAGGATAAAGTGCATGCACAGTTGTCCTGGGGCCATTTCATAATGTTCTGAAGATCGTTGGAAGACTTCATAACCTTTTTACACACCCAGATTGAACACGTGCGCCATGCAGGGGCGCCATGGACCATCCCTCCCCTCGGTGCAGCAGCGGCGGAACACATGTACCTCCATTGTCCGTCACCGATGGTTCCGATTTGCAGTTGCGCGGTTAAAGCCACACATCGATTTCTTGCTGCATGACGCGGAGCAGTTCCTCCCCTTGTTTGACTTCGTCGCACGGGCAAAGCCTAGTGTAAACTGCGTGACACCGCTTGGCCCTAACACAATTGGTATATGGAGCAGTTACTTGTGAGGCTGAAGTGGGGTGGTGGTGGAGGAGGAGTGAGGCGGACAATTCCAGGAAGCATCAGTTTTGAACAACGTGGAGGAGAAGCGGCGTCTCCTGTCCAAGTTGTTGGTGTCCTGGCAGGAAGCACATTCAGCCCAGTGGGCCGTAAAGGACATGTACTGGCCCTATTCCTGTAGTTACAAACAGCTCCAGAGACGACCGCGCTGCCGTTACCTTGAACAAACCGATAAGCTCAAGGACTGACCCACTTTCGTGTTCTACATATTGTATGAATGCTGGTACTGCCTTTTTGGGAAAAGAAATTACGGCTGGAACGCTCCATCATCGCTTCGGCAACAAGCCATTAGTTTCTCTGAAAGGTGCCAGAAGTCCACCATTTGGAAAGGGAGGGACTGCAGTAACCACAACTTGGACAGAGCACGTCAGCTGCTGCACCTTAGGATGTTGGACTGCACACTGTTGGTCTCTTTACAATCGCTCTCGAACGACTGCTGGCGCCATGAGTAGCGAGGAGCCAGAGCACTGGACCGGAGAGGATGTCAAAAGAAACAGCTGCCTTCTGCAGAGGTGAGTGGAGCCCTTGACTCCTGAAATGCATGCTTCCACTGGCCGCTGCTGTGCTAGCTGCACGCAGGATGGACCACCACATCTGACCAACATTGCTCCCGACCAACCGATGGTGACGCTGCATGTTATTTGACTCAGGGCCCGTTGTGCCAACGTTAGCTCCCTGGCCACCTTCACTTTCTGGGCCCACAGATTCTAACATATACCCATATTCTGCTCCTCCGGGTGTCTTAGCAAAGAACGCCACACCGCCGAGTAGCTGATTTTACCGCCATCGCTCCGCACTGAGTGATCTACTGCCGTCCGCTGCCTCGCTGAGGGCCCCTGTGCCTCTACTGACTTGGGACCGCGTAGACGGGTTTTCTACCCCGTGGCCGCTTGGCCTCCCGACCTCACACGCTGGCTACCATGCTGACTCACGGCCACACAACCCACTTGCTGGCTTGCGCCGCTGCCTGACGCGCAACTGACGCCCTCTTCTCCTGACATGATGAAGCCCTTGTCTTCACCCGGCTCCCAAGTGCGGTCGGCTACATCATCAGCTATTTGTGGTTTCATCGCCACTACGTCCTCATCACCGTTCTTGGTAAGCCGGGCTGACCACCCCCCCCCCCCCCCCCCCCCCCCCCCCCCCCCCCCCCCCCCGCTCACCACATGACCTACCATCCACTCCTCCACATCTATATTTGCCGCCTACTGCAAGAAGCTGGGGATATAGGCCCCATTTCTTCGCATGCACGTAGCTGCTGACTCCCACCTAAAATGTTTTCATCCTCGCTATACTAGTGCGCTGAGCCCAGGTCCCACATAGTCAAATCCTGGCTGAAGGGAGACTGGATGGACAGAGCGGGCTGAGTACAGGTGAGGGCCGCTACCCGCTCCTGGGCCATCCAACTAAGTGTATAGTGGTCTGAGGTTCCCACCGGACTCTTGTCTGGGTTGTCAGATGTCATCTGGAGGAAGTGGATAATGACCTAGTCCACCAATCAAGAACCCTTGGGTGCTGATCAACCACGGCCGCTAGATGACAGCGGCAGTTGAGGGCCTCACCGAGTGACCCCTGCTGCTACGTCCCCATTGCTGTGCTGCGAACTGGCCCGATTCCAGAATGGTTGGCCATGCCACTCGCAGTGCAGAGCCAGCCACCTCTCTTCCCCTGACATACGGTTTGGTCTAAAATGAACAGACACTGTTTGATGAAGCTATCTGTATAGATAAATACACCCTGATTTTTGACTCCAAATGAACCAGTAACAGCTTGGGTAACCCTTGTGATTTAAATTGCGCTCCACAAATGGCCAGGAAAAATTTTACTAGTATTGTCGTTTACAAGCACTGTTGTGTTTTACTAAATGAAAAAGCACAAACACTTAATTAACCTTCGCTTGTAATTAATGCTAACAAGAAAAATGTATATATTTTCGGGTGTTTGGAAAAAGACGGATTAAAAATTTGTCATCACAACCCGCAGCAAAACACGCTTAATAAACCCCTGGAAGGTAAATTGCGCCAAAGAATTGAGCCGCACCAACTAGTAGCGATTTACATAGTGTTTATCCTACGCCACACAACAAGGAGATACAGTTGTAATTTGCTTTCTTGTGAATAAGGCCTACCAAAAAAATAAAGTTCTAATATTATTTTGGTGCGTTGAAAAAGACGTTAATTTTTTGATCATCACACCAGCAAACAAAACCTTAAATAACCCCTGGAAGTACATAGGCGGCCAAAGAAATGAGCCGCACAAACTAGTGAGCGAGATACAATTGCGTGGTTTTCAACGCCACACAACAAGAGATACAGTTTGTAATTTGCCTTTGGCTTGTGAATTAGGCTACCAAAAAAATATATATAATATTTGGCGTTTGAAAAAGACCGTTTCAAATTTGTCAGCACACCAGCAAAACAACTCTTAATTAACCCCAGGATGTAAATTTGCGCCAAATGATTGAGCCGCACCAAACTATAGCGTGTTACAATGCGTGTTTTCTACGACACACAACAAGATATACATTTTTAATTTGCGTTTTCTTGTTAATTATGCTACCAAAAAAATATCTATATATTTGGCTTTGAAAAAGACAGTTTATTTTTGTCAGCACACCAGCAAAACAATGCTTAATTAACCCCTGGAAGTAAATTGGCGCCAAAGAGAATTGAGCCACACAAACTAGTAGCGTGTTACAATTCCGTGTTTTCTTACGCCACACCAACAAGAGATACAGTTTGTAATTTGCCTTTGCTGTGGAAATTAGGCTACCAAAAAAATATATATCATATTTGGCCTTTGAACAAAGACCGTTTATTTTTGTCAGCACACCAGCAAAACAACGCTTATTAACCCCTGGATGAAAAATGCGCAAAGAATTGAGCCGTCACAAAACTAGTAGCGTGTTACAATTGCGTGTTTATCTACTCCACAACACACCCAACCAAGAGATACATTTGAAATTTGCCTTTGCTTGTGAATTAGGCTACCAAAAAAATAATATATATTGGCGATGAAAAGACAGAATAATTTTTGTCAGCACACCAGCAAAACAACGCTTAATTAACCCCTGATGTAAATTTCGCCAAAGAATTGAGCCGCACAAACTAGTAGGGTGTTACAATTGGTGTTTCTACGCCACACAACAGAGATACAGTTGTAATTTTGCCCTTGCATTGTGAATTAGGCTAACCAAAAAAATATTATATAATATTTTGGCGTTGAAAAAGACAGTTATTTTTTGTCAGCACACACTAGCAAAACAAACGCTTAATTAACCCCTGGATGTAAATTGCGCCAAAAGAATTGAGCCGCACAACACTAGTAGCGGTTACAATGCGAGTTTTCTACGCCACACAACTAGAATACAGGTGTTAATTTGCCTTTGCCTTGTGAATTAGCTACCAAAAAAATATATATAGTATTTGGCGTTGAAAAAGGACGGTTTATTTTTGTCAGCACACCACAAACTAACGCATATATAACCCCTGGATGTAAATTGCGCCAAAGAATTGAGCCGCACAAACTAGTAGCGTGTTACAATTGCGTGTTTTCTACGCCACACAACAAGAGATACAGTGGTAATTTGCCTTTGCTTGTGAATTAGCTAACCAAAAAATATATATATTATTTGGTCGTTGAAACAGACGGTTTATTTTTGTCAGCTACACCAGCAAAACAACGCATATTAACCCCTGATGTAAATTGCGCCAAAGAATGGAGCCCACAAACTAGTAGCCGTGTTTACAATTGCTGGTTTTTCTACGCCACAACAACAAGAGATAAACAGTTGTAATTTTGCCTGCTTGTGATAAGGCTACCAAAAAATTATATATATATTTGGCTGTTGCAAAGACGGTTTATTTTTGTCACGAACACCACGAAAACACGCTTAATTACCCCTGATGATAAATTGGAGCGCCAAAGAAAATTCATCAGCGCAAAAATGAAAGTGGTATTGTATTGTAAAAACGCTGTTCTTAAATGAATACAACAGAACTGGCTTAGAATCCCACATGGATATTGAATGTATATGCAGCTGCAGTTGAACGCACACTGGATTTCAGATCGCAAATACCCCAAAAAATCAGAAATTAGCAACATTCAGAGAACAGTCCCTGAGACAATCTAACACCCCACAGAAATCGCTGTATAAAAATCGATTCTTTCAGAAAGCGCTATCACCCGCAGCAGCACCTTCCCTGTCAGTACAGTGAGAGGAGTGTGAGCTCCCAGCGGCGCGCTCGGTCTTATATAGTGCGGTGACGTCACAGAATCCTGCCGGTCTCTGATTGGCTTCATCTCTGCACATGTCATGCAGGCTATGCCCTTCTTCCTCCCAGAGTGCTTTGCCCCATGTAACGCCATGTGCTCGCAGCCATTTTATCAATGAAAAGCACACTTCGTTCACCCGAAGTACCCCAAAGTTCGACTTCGGTCCGAACCGAAGTTTTCCTGAAATTCTAAACGAATTCCACTTCGTTAGAATCAATTCGCCCATCTCTAATTATAATCCCCTCATTACTTGGAGACTTGGGGTCTTATAAAGGTAATCAGTCATGTATATACACATTTAATTTACTTTATTTTTTTAACCGGTTATGATTAATTTTCTCTATAAATGTATGACTCTACCTCTCAGATGCTTCTTTATATGCACGTTAACCTGGGTGGGAGTAATGAAATATTTACCTGTTCAATCCACTGGACCAATAAGTATATACATTAACCTGTATATGTAATGCCATGTGAGGTTTACTATTATTGTATATATAAAAGCCATGCATAGCTTACAATTATCGATGGCTATATGTGGTCCACATTAGACTTGTGTCTTCATAAAATGGGAAGAACAAATGGGACATATTCCCTGACTGTTTTGGTGTGATGTATATTACTATTGTGACTGCATGCGCAGTAGAGTGTTTATGACGCGCTGAGGAGTGGGTGATTTTTGGCTCATAATGAACATAGTCTCGCGCTTGTACAGCAGTGAATACAAGTAGCTCACGTGCAGTAGAAACTGCAGCACTTGCTGGGAAGCGGGAAGTACATGGGAGCTCCCACTTACTTAAAATTACATATGGACAAGATAAATAATATATTGAATAGGTTACTATCTCATCAACTTGGTTTATGACAGAAAGTGTAAGACAAAGGTTTAGAGTAGGGATGAGCGATATTATTGACAAAAGTTGAAATCAGCACGGTTTTTAAGCTTATCGGAATTTACCGATGATGCGATAGTTTAGGTGAATATCTTATAGATAACCATTTACTATTGCGCCTTTTTTGGCGTTTCCTGTCAGTTTGGCAGCCAGCCAATCGGCTCCAAGGATAGAGGGGGTGAGGAGGATGTACAACGTCATGACTTTCTCAGTACAGAGCAACACGTCTCGTGGCCTGTCCCAATAGCTGTTGTTACAGTTCAGGGAGACATTCTTTCTTTATACAGAAAAATCATCGTTGTAGCTGTGAAGCTTAGGATATAGCTAGATTAGAGAATTTTACTTTTTTATTTAGTTAGAGAGAGACTTGTAAAGAACACATGGTGCTGTGGGCTAAGGAACGTGTATATTGTGCAGCTCAGCCTGTCTTTTGAACTCGCATTGAAATCGCAATGTTTTCTTAACACTTTGTGGCCAGCAGACCTCACAACGGAGTTGAAATTGTCCCGTTTGTAGTTCTTTTGGGTGTCATACTTTCATTTTGCACAAACCCCTCACTTGTATGACTTTGGGTTAAAAATTTTATAGTAATTGTGCATGATGCCAGCATTGTAAAACCGCCATATGTCTCCGTATAACTTTTCAATACTTGTATTTTTCCACCCGTGGTCTCAGTTTGTCGCAATAGCCACCTTTATGCAAATTTGGTTACAAATATTTTTTATTTTAACTGGTGCCTGTTCGACCCTGGCAAAAAACCTTTTAATTTAATTTTTAAAAATTTAAAGGTTCTATTGCGTCCCCCGTGTCTCGTTTTTTTGCAAATCCTGCATTGTATTCAAATTGGGTTACAATATTTTTATAGTAACTTGTTCCCAGTCCCCGTTGTAAAACCTATTTCATCCGAAAAACATTTAAATTTCTATTTTCACTTTTGCGTCTCGTTTGGCCAATAGCAAAAAGGTTAAGAAAATTTTTTAATAATAATTAGGGTTTAGGATTTTTACGACAAAGTTAAAAAGGCAAGGTTTTTATGGTGATCGAAATTTCCAAAATTCGATAATTAAGGTTAAAATCGAGCATATCTTTAAAATGCGCCTTTTTCGGCGCTTCCCGTAATTTTTGGGGGCCGCAAATCTATTATAAATGGCAGGGTGAGTGTGTGTGCGACGTCAACTGGATGTGTAGGTTGCGATTGGCTGGGAAAAAACCCCATGACCCGTTTTAATGAAACTTTCCCGTTCAGCCCAGTGTCTCTCAGGTCTCATAGGAATAGCCTTTTGCTTGCCTGTGGCCAACATCAGGAAAATTTGGGTTTTTTCTGCACAGAGAACCTTATATTTCTGTGATCCTTCCAATTTAGTTAGATTGGAATTTGAAATTTTATGTGTTAGCAGAAATTTTAAAGCAGATCTACCCCTGTAAATTAACGGCGGTGGGAGCGGGGGGGGGGGGCCCCCGGGCGAAAAACAACAAGCTCTATCTTTAAAAAAAAAATGGATAAAGTTTCCAAGACTTAGTTAGGGCCCTTGTTGTGGGAAAATCTTTTTTTATTAAAAATTTTTCCCATTGAAATAATTTTTCCCGGATATTTGGGCAGCCCCGAAAATTATATTGGGTAAAAATCTTTCTTGTAACTGCAGGGGTTTTTTGTTAGCTCAAAAAATCCACTTTTTTTTTCAGTATACCCTTTTAGATAGGTGGTTTAATTTTACCCATTACCCTGTGACGGGTTTATATATCCACCTTTCACTTTTAAAATTTCAAACCGCAAATTTTGTAGTCAGCACAGGTTTTTTTGTTGCCAAAAAAAACGTGTATCATACCCAAAACATCACAGTTACGTGTTTTTTTACTTTTGCGCATTTGCATGTTTATTGACGCAGCATCAAAGTAAATTTTTTAAAAAAGCAAATTTTAAAATTCACCAGGTTTTTTTGAAAGTTGCCCAAAAAAAACAGTTTTTTTATATCAAAAATAAAAGTTAAGGGGGTTTTTTACTTTTTTCGCACCCAGCACTGTTCATTGCGCAGATCTACGTTAAAACTTAAAACAAAACAAAACTTTATTTACCACAGGTGAATTTAAAAAGGGGCAAAAAATTTTCAGTTTTTTATTAAAAACATAACCCTTACGTGTTTTTTTTTTCTTTTGCGCAAAAAAGCCCCTTTTCATTGGGCCAGCATTCTAAAGTAAAAACTTAAAACAGCAATTTTTCCCTATTCACCCCCAGGTGAATTGAAAGGTGCAAAAAATTCAGTTTTTTTATATCAAAACAAACAGTTACATTTTTTTTTGACTTTTGCGCACTCCGCACTGTTCATTGACGCAAACATCTAGTAATCTTAAACCAGCAATTTATATTCACCCCCAAAGGGGAATTGAAAGGTGCAAAAAATACGTTTATTATATCAAAACATAAAAGTTTCGTTTTTTTTTTGGGCTTTTGCGCACCCAGCACGTTCATTGCGCCAAACATCTACGTAAATTTTTAAAACAGAAAATTCTATTTTCCCACCACAGGTAAATTTGGGAAAAGGTGCAAAAAATCCCAGTTTTTTTATCAAAACTTTAACAGTTACGTTTTTTTTTTTTTTTTTTAAAAACTTTTGCCCACTCAGCATTGTTAAATTGAGCGGGCATTTTAAAAAAATCTTAAAACAGCAATTCTATTTTCCCACCACAGGTGAATTAAAAGGGGGCAAAAAAAAAGAAAAATATACGAAAACAAAAACAGATACGGGACATAACAGACCCCTTTTTCCCCGGCATTTTTTTTAATTTGGGGGAGCGGGTTTAATGGTATACTGCGGTCCAACAGGTATATTTCAAGGGAAAAGTGAAATTTAAAATGGGGGTTTTGAAAGACCCCTTTTTTCCGGCACTTTTTAAAATGGGGGGGTCATGCAGGTTTGGGGTTTGTTTTTGGCCCGGGACGGTAAGTCAATGCCCAAAGGTTAAATTTTAAAAAATGGGGGTTTAAAAGACCCCTTTTTTTCCGGAAATTTTTTTAAAATTTTGGGGGTTATGGGGTTTTGGGCTCATGCTGTGGGCCCGGACAGGTATAGTCAATGCCCAGTTAAACCCCAAAAATTTGGGGGTTAAAAAGATTTCCTTTTTTTCCCGGCCACTTTTTAAATGGGGGTCATGCAGGTTTGGGGCTCATGCGGCCGTTCCGGGACGGGGAATATTCAATTTCCGGGTTCCCAAGAAACGTTTGGTTAAAACCCATACTGCCCTTCTAATTTTTAAATTTTGGGGGGGTGAGGGCGGGTTTTTAAGGGTAAGGCTGTGGTACAAGGGAAGGGGATAGAAAAATTGGCTGTGACATTTTTTCTGTGACTTTTTAAAACCCAAAAAGGGGGGTTGCCAAAGGGATGTGAAATGAAATCCATTTGACTGTTGGGGATGTTAATTTCAGTTTCCCCAACCCCTTGTTTGGGTGTTTAATGAATTTGGGTTGTTGCTCCCATAACTTTAAAGGCCAATGTTTCATAATCAAATGCTCACTACCCGAAAAACCTTACGATAGGGGGCCGACTATCGACTATCATCCATCTCGATGGGCCAACGAATGGGCTCAACACTAAAAATAATAGAAATAACCCTTTATTTATAAAGCCCCAAAACATTTTTCCGGGCGAAATTTTTTAAAACAAATTAAAGGGGAAAACCCGTACAGACATTACACATTAAAATTTCTTACAGATGAGACACAAGGTGTGGGGGCCCTGCTTTGGGGACCCTTTACAATCTACAGGGTTGTAGGGGTGAAAAAAACGGTAAAAAAGTCCCCAATTTTTAAAAATGGTCCACCATGTTTCATAAAAAAGGGGGGGTTTTTAAAAGAAAAATGGATGAACCCCCCCCCTTTACAGACTTTCTATTACTATAAGTGGTGAGTGCCCTAGGGGAAAGGGATTTGGACAAATGTGGGGGAAATAGCGGTTGGGGATACTTGGTAGGCCATTTTTGAAAGATGTGTTTCAGGGCCCTTTTAAAAACTTTTGAGGGTTTTGAGTGTGCCTGATCCCCCCGGGGTTTGATATTCCGGGGAAAATTTGGGTGCCGCAGGGTTGTGAAATCTTGAGACGGGAATGGGAGGTTCGGATGTTTGATGAGTGAAACCCTGATAAAAAGCACAGAGCGGGGGGGAGAGCGGGTCTCGGGGTGCAGAGACGGGGGAAAGATGAAAGGGGGGGGGGGGGTCAGGTTGTGGAGAGTTTTTTTTGGAAAAATCTGATTTTAAACTGTACCCTGTACTAAATTTGGGCAACCAGGGGCAGTGACTAAACACGGGGTTTGAGGCATTTTTTATAGGGGGCGGGAGAAAAAGATGACCCGGGTTTCTGCTTTCCCAGGACAGATTGAAAGGGGGAGTTTGCGGGAAGAGGTAAAACCGATAAGAAAGGGGTTTTTACATTAGTCAAGACAGAAAGAATAAGAGCAGTAATGAGAGTTAAAGTTTTTCAGGGGAAAGAAATGGAGGATTTTTGGAGATTTTTCTTGAGGTGCAGGTAAACGGGAAAGGGGAAAGGGATTGGCTATATGGGGGAAGGAAGTTCAAATCTAGTAAAACCCCCCAATGCGGGGGGGGGCCCTTTGCTGCCTGGGATTTAGGGTTTGGGGGCCACACAGGGAAAAACCAGAAATAGTAGGGAAAGGTTGGTTAGAAGTTTGGCGGAAAAGAAAAAGAATTTCGTCTTATTGAGGTTTAGTTTCAGTTTGGAGGGGAGGAATTATGTCAAGAAGGGACAGACAGTCACTGGTGTTTTGTAAAAAGGGGGTGGAGTGATGTCACGGGAGGAGATGTATAATTTGGTTTTCACAGCATAGAGAAGGTACTGGAAGCCAAATTACTGAAGGTTTTTCCAATGGGGGTGTGTACAATAAAAGAGGAGAAAAGGGCCTTGAAATGATCCCTGAGGAACTCCAACCGCAAGAGGGAGGGAGAGGAGATAGAACCAGAAAATGAGAAAACTGGAAAAAGGGGCGATCCCGACCCTGTTAAAAATGAAAACCAAAGGAGAGCGGTGTCCTGGAGGCCAATGGTGCGAGCATGTGAGGGAAAGTTGGTGATCAAAAAAGTGGCAAACCTTTCTGAGGAGATTCCCAAGGGGAAGCAGCAACGAGTTGTTACCCTTAGATTTTGCTGAAAAGGGGGTCATTTGAGACTTTTAAATAAGGGGAGTTTCGTGGGGTGTTGGGGGGGTGCCCGGGAAAACCCGATTGAGAGGGGGAGAAGAGAGGTTTGTAGGAGATAACGGATTAGGCGGGGGTAACCAAGTGTTTTCCCCTAGTTTTGAGTTTAAGGGGAGGTTAAGATGGTCGGTTTGTTGCAACAAGGGGCGGGTCCCGAGAGGGCTTTTTTTTGAAAAGGGGATAAAGGCGTGTTTTAAGGAAGATGGAAAAATCCCAGTGGAGAGAGGGGATGTTAAAAGGGTTGTAGGAGGGGGAAAGGGGGCCTGGAAAAAATAGAAGGACAAGGTGGGAGGGAAAAAGGGGCACTAAAAGCAGGTGGGGGGCCGCAGGACTGGGAACCTGGACACTTTTTTTTCCCCTTTTCGTCAGGTAAAGGCTGAGGTAGATTAAGGACATTCGGGGGGGGGATGGGATGGGGTTTTTACTTGGGGACTGAGTTTTGTTTAGCCGGATATTTTCAATTTTTTTTTTGAAGTAATGGCCAAAGGGCTTAAGCACAGAAGGGCAGTGAAATGGGGGCCCGAGCTCTAAAGGGCCTTTGGAGGGGGTGGGAAAGGTTCAAAGAGGGTTTTTGGGGTTTTTTTGTGTAGTGTTGGATGAGGGGAGTGAAAAATTTTTGTTTGGCCAGTGAAGGGCAAATGTGGGGAAAACCCTGAGCATTTAAATTTTTTAGTAAAAAAAGTCTGCAGGTGCTTTCGGGCTTTTCCACAGCCCCTCAGCACAAATTTGGCCATCCTGCGAAGGGGACTCTGAGGGTTTTTGTGCCCCAAAGGGTGGGGGTTTTGACTCTGATGGTTCGGTTTTCGATTGGGGCCAACATTCCAGGGGGTGGTGAGGTTTTTATTGTAAATTTGGGCAGCCTGGCAGGAAAATGAGAGGGAGGGGATTGGGGGCAGTAGGACCCTATGGTGTCTGTGAGTTTGAATTTTTAATGGAGCGGATATTTCGGAATGTGTGGGTGAAAGGTTTGTCCAGAAAGGGGGAGAATTAGTGATAATAAAGGAGTTTAAAGGGGTTTTTTTTTTTGGGGCAGAGAGAGCTAAGGAGAATTTAAAGGGAAATTAAAAAATTGAGGGGAAAAATTACAGAAAAAAACCCAAACAAGAGATTTTTCCCTCCCTTTTGGGGTTTGGGGAGTCAGTAAACTGTGAGAGGCCCAAAAGGGGGAGGTTAGTGAAAGAAACATGTTAGGCAAAGGAGACAAGGGGGGCATCAATGGGGTGTTGAAATCACCCCCTGATGAGAGTGGGTTTTTTCAGAGAGGGGAAGTGTGAGACCCGGGAGCAAAAGACCAGAAACTGGCGGATGAGCCGGGGGGGTCTGAACAGCTGCACACTGATGGAAAAGCCGAAAAGTCTGAGGGTTTTGGACCTAAAAGGGAGAGGAAAGTGATTTGAGGTACAGGGGAAAGGACCGGGTAGGGAAATGGGAGAAGAAGTAAGCGCTCCCTTACTTACTTATTTATGTAACTCGGCCCTTTTTGTCAGTGGTGCAAAAAAAAACCCGCCAATTTAATCCAATCACTTTTAAATATTCTATTGCAATCCGTGCATCTTTTGGCGCAAAGAGCGAGTTCTACGCAAATTTTTTTCCAATATTTCAAAGTAACTCGCACCTGTTGTCAGTGGTGCAAAAATGCCAATTTAATCCATAAACATTTGAATATTTTTCTATTGCATTAGTGCGTCTCAATTGGGCCCAAAAAATAGTGCACTTCTTTTAACCAAATTTTTACAGAAAAGTAAAACTCGTGCCTTTGTCATGGGAAAAAAAAAAAAAACCCCCCATATTAACCAAAAAACTTTTAAAAAGTTTCTTTTGCCGTGCGTCTATTTGGGTGAAAAAGCTACTTGTACCCAAATTTTGTACAGATTTTTTTCATAGTAACTCGGCCTGTTTGCAGTGGGGCAAAAAAACGCACATATTTAATCCAAACACTTTTAAATTTTTTTCATTGCACCATGCTTCCATTTAGCCCAAATAGCGCACCGTAATAGTTTGTTTTAAAACTACAATTGAAACCACTGGGGGGTTTTAAAACTCAGGACGAAGGAAGAACAGTTGATTTTGTTAGTTCTTCCATAACCGCATTTCACAGGATTCAAAAACAATTCGTTTCTAATCCTAGTTGGGCCCTTTGGAAATTTAAAGGGGTTTTTTAAAAATATATTGACTGCCGTCTTTTGCAGTACATTTTTTCCCAAAAAGAGACGTAAAAACTTTCTATAACCTTTTTAAATTTTTATCTTTCTGAACATGGAGCGAACTACAGGTGGTAAGCGAGCAAAGAGGGTTGTAGAATACGGAGGTAGAGGTATGAGTGAAGGTGCTCCTTCCAGTGCTAGCAACAACACACAAGCCAGCTGATCGTCGGTTGCAGGACCGTCAGGCCTGTCATCGTGGGTCGGGTGCCCTGTAAAATCTCAGTAATGAACAGCGCCCCAATCTGTTCTTCATGGTTAATGAAAACCTGCATCCCGCAGTTTTACCTCCTCGTCCTCCCAGTCAAGGCCATGAATGTCATCATCATCATCGTCAGCATCCGTCCAACATGAAGCGAAGGCAGCCCAAATGTCAACCCATGTACCCACCATTGTGGATAATCCATTTTCTGAAAACCTCTTTAATGGCAAAATGCGGTTGGGGTCAGAAGGCATTTCAAAAGATCAAGAGGCCAAAGAGGATGATTTTGTCTGCGCTGATGCCCAATCGCTGATGCCATCAGAGAATAAGGAAGCTGGTCAGTGGGCACAAGTCCCAAGTGGTCGGCAATGCCTCGCAGTGCCTGTGGCTTGTAGCCCACAGCTCCAGGCTGTAGAATGTCAGGATGAGGAAGTCACCTGTGATGATGATGATATTGCGGATCCAATGTGGTCTTTTCAGCAGAATTTGCTTGCTAGCGCTTCATCACAGGACGAGGAGGAAGACGATAGGGTAGTGTCAGTATGGACCCCGCCTCAAAAAGGGAGAGGGTGGTCGCACAAGTCCGCCGAGATTATTCCGCCAGCCATGATCAGCGGAAACACCGCTCCCCGCTTATCGCCATCGAAAAGGTCCAGGACCTCTGAAGCCTGGGCATTTTCGATCAAGTCTTTGATTCGCCCAGCGATGTCATATGCCGCCTTTGCTGTAAACGCATCAGTAGAGGGAAGAATCTTAGGTGTTTAACCACCACCAAGATATCTAGTCACATGCAGCGAATGCATGAGTTGAAATGGAGGGGGCACTTAGCGAAAAAAGGGCCCCATCCCCCGGCTTCCAACCACTGTCACCCCCTGTGCATCCGCTCCTCCTCCCACATCCAAGACCCAAGAAACTCCCTCTGCTCCACCATTGGCCCCCAGCGCATGCAAGGGTCAGCCTCCAAAATTCAGCCCCTCCACCATCAGTCTAGCACACCAGCCTTCGTCACCAGGGTTTGGGAGCAGAGGAAACACTTTTAACCCAAAACCCTCCCCAAAGCAGAAGCCTAATGTTGGTACTGTTTAGGCTTTTGGTCTTGAAATGTTGCCTTTCCATCTGGGGGACACAACGGGTTCCGCCAAAGTCATACCCTTGCCTGCCCCAATCCAGACGGGGCAGGCATTTTTTTCCTGAAAGCCTCCCTGCCCTGGCCAGCCACGTCATCTAAATTCCATGCGTTGTCTGCATCGTCTCCGAAACAAACATCTGACCACCGATACATAGACTATAAGCACGGTCAAGCGCTTATCTCTGAAAAGCTCACTGGTGAGCTGGGGAGATGTCTCCCGTGGTGGCTTTTAGTAGTGCGCACTTCTTCAAAAAACCCAAGATTTGCAGGTTCTTTCCCAAGGTTCCCAATAGGGCATCACATGCCCAAGAAAACCAAGCGCCATTGAAATTAAACTGTCTTGGGACCACAACACACAGGGGCAGGAGCTGTGGACAGCTCTGCCAACCAGGGTGCTGGGTGACAAGAACCTTGGCCAGCAAGCGGTTTTTGCGATAATGGGGGAAATATCCTGGCCGCCTTAAGATCGGGGAGGCTGGAGCAAAATTCCTTGCTGGTAACACGTCATGACCTCGTCGTCCGAAATTTCTAAAGGGGGCTCGACTGCCCCGCTGAGGAAGGCCGAGGTCCGAGCTCACACTTCCGCCGATCGCACCCTGCTTCGTTCTGGCTGGCCCGCTTAAGCGTCATCTTGGCTCCATGTCAAACGTCTCATTGTTGACAGGCATAGCCTGGAATTCACCCTACATGCTCCAGCATTGTGGCAGCCCGCAAATGCCATTACGCGTACGAGTGGCCATGGGCCTGACGAGCACGGTGCGGAACCTCGGGGGGGTAGAGCACTGAGAGTGGGCAGGTCGAAAGAGCTCTGCACCCTCCTTGGGGTTTTGAAGAAGCCCCAAAATGGGTCGCCGCAATGCCCTTGCAGCATGACAGGGTGATCTTATTCTGGAACGATGTTGGACACTCTGAACAGCAAAATCCACCAGCAACGGAGGAGGAGGGGGGGGACACAGCCAGAGCCTTAAATCTCCGTCGGATCAAGAAGGCACGACAGTTTCACACTTTATCGGTCTTTGTAGGAGTGGGTTGGGGCCCAGGGCTGGTGCGGGTGGCGCGCGCTTGAGCTCTTGTGGTACAAACGTTGGACAAGTAGGGTTGTGTGTGCTTAGAAGGAGGAGCAGGGAGAAGGAGGAGGATGGGCTGGCGGGACACCAACGGTACCGATGTCCCTCCCTTGGAAAGGGGTGGGGCAGGGATTTGAGGCGGAGGAGGAAGACGAAGAGATCATTTTATTAGGGGCTCTCGCCCCAGAGGTTTTGGAAATAAAGGGGGCTCCTTTTTCCCCACATGGTGTTTGGGATGCTCCATTTCCTCCAACATGTTCCTCACAAAAGGGCCATAAAAATGAACAACATTTTACGGGGTGGCCACCCCCCCAAAAACCCCGTTAAAAAGCGAAACTCAGATTTCCATCCACCCACCCAAATTGAGACAAATTCAGGGAATTTGAGAGGTGCTCATGATCATCTAAGATTTCTTTTGGTAAACTTCACATTTTCTAATGTCAGGGTGGGAACAACGTCAGCAACGTGAAAGCAGTAGAGGGCAAGTAGCCAAGCAGCAGCAGGTTTGGAAGAACCCCTAAGGGGTGATCGGAATCCTTATTTACCACCTCAGCAACCCCGTAATGACGCACACATACGACAAAAAGAGATGGCTTTAGATCTGGTGCAGAATCGGTTCAACACCGAGTTTTTGGATATTTCCCCGGACCCAATCGACTTCGGGCATCCAAAAGGATGAATGGCCCAAGCTCGCCATAAGGTGTTGTCCTGCCCAGATCCTATATCTGAGGGAAAACCTAAAAGCACAGCTGGAGAATGATCCCCAACAAATTCACCCGGGGTTTCCCACTCACAATATGGATCGTTTGATTTCTTAAAAATGAACGGGCGTGATCTCTGATGGTGTGTGGCCCTAGTTCCCATGGTCCCCGGATTCGTTTCCGTTCTCCCTCACATTCTTCTTCCCAAAGAAATGGCCCTTGAATTTTTTTTATTTTTAATGATCTTTTTTACTAAAAAAAAATCTTTTTCGATGCCCAAAGGTTATTTTGCTTTTTTTGCGGTTGGAGACTGTAAAAGACCCCAATTTACAGGGTTTCATGAAAAAAAACGTTTTCCCATTTAGTCATTTCTTCAAGAAAATTTAAGCACTGTAAATGGTTTTGGGGTCATGGTGCTGTGAAAATCAGCTATAATCCATTTCCCTTTTGGTACAGAAATCTGGTTTCTAACGGATTTTTTCCTCACAATTTTTAACACTGGCTGGAGGTATTTTTAAAATTTTTTGGGGGCAGGCCCCCCCTTTTGGTTTGGCTTTTTTTAAAAAACCCCAATTTTTTAAACGGGGCTAAAAATTTTATTTTTCGGTTTTTTTCCCCCGGGCCCTATTGTAAAAAGTGTGGTTTCTAACAGGCTTTTTGTTTTTCAAAATTTGTCAAAGGGGTTTTCGAGGGTCATTTTTTGAATTTTGGGGTCATGAAGCGTAAAAAAACGGGAATGGGAAGGACACTGTTAATGGACACCTATTGCAAAGAATTTTTTTTTTTGCAAGAATTTTTAGCAAAAAAAGAATCCTTTTAAAGTGAGAAAATCCTTTTTTAAAGCGACTGAAAAAACTGAGAAACAAAGACGTGGGGGGATTCCATCCTATTTTAAAAATGTGTTTTCTAAATTAAACACTAAAAAAAATCTTGCTTTTTACAAAATAGCGATAAAAATATTCCTTAATTGTACAAGGAAGGACGGGAGGCTTGAACAGATGTAGGTTATTCAGAGGACATGGAGAAATGGAGCACATTCACCCCCCCCAAGAACAGAGCCCTTTCCTCCACACGTTGATAAAACAAGAAAAAAAAACCCAAAGAAAAAGGGCGCAACCCCCACATTCCATGTGAATCTCAATTGGTCCCACTCATACGGGGGCAAGCGCCTCGTAGAGGCCAAAATTTGTAAAGCACTCCCCAGGTTTGACTGTGATGGGGAGGGGAGGCTTAGCTCACCTTCCGTTTCCCGCACTCTGCTTTGGCCCGACTGTTTTCATTCTGTTTTAAAAGGGGCTTTTTGCCGGGGTTAATAGTGGGGGGTCCCCCTATTGGGCTCGCACCCACCCATCTAAAACCCGGGTCCTGCCACCTGGAACCTCCGTGATCCTTTTTGGGGCATCTTTTCTTTGCTTCATGTTCAAAGTCACAGGGGAACAATTTCACCAAGTCCAGCATAGAATGGCAAGTAGTGTAGCAGCAGCAGCATTGGAAAATTTTGTTTTTTTTAAGGGTTTGTTATTGCAAATTTTTCTGCTGATGGTCCATAAGGCACCTGTGTGTTTTTTGGGGTCTCTGGGGTCCAGGACGGGGATAGTCAATGCCCCAGTTCAACTAAAATACTGCTTCAAAAATACTGCCTTCCGCATTTTAAAATCTGTGGGTCATGCAGGTTTGGGTTATGCGGGCCCGGGACAGGTATAGTCAATGTGCAGTTCAACTAAAATGGTGGTTAAAAAAAATCCTTTCTCACCCCTTTTAAATATAGGTTCTACAAATGCATATTTGCGGTTTTTTTTGGGGATCCACTGTAAAAGCCTATGAAAGGTCTTTTGCAAAAAGCTTATTTGCCGCACTTCAAGGCCATCAAAATTTAAAGCGGTACAGGGGTCCACCCTTCCTTATCCCCTTCCAAACAAAATCAGCTTTTCTTCAACCCACTTTACAATAGAATGCGAATTGACACAGGCCCCACTGACCAACTGGTGACATTTGTTGCGTCAGCTTCACGTTCTAATGTCCGTGGACAACTCAGAACGGCCACGGAGTGGAAAAACAGCCGTACGCAGCAGCCCCGATTGGAAAAATTTTTTTTAAATAGTCAATTTCTTATTGGAATGTGTTCTGAGGGATGGGGCATTTTTTTTGGGGGTTTAGCGGTCAGCTACTTTAAAATGATGCCAGGGGGGGGCAATAGGCAGTTTCCCGCAGGGGCCCCGAATGAAAAAGTGCCCGGGGATAGTTTAAAAAAGGAAGTATAATTGGCGCCCATTTTATTTTGCGCATGTGGCCCGTTTCCCGCCGCCCCGTGAAAAAGAGGCCCTGCAAGCTAACCCCACTTCCCGTTGGAATTTTTTTCTGCCCCCCAGCACCACATTATACAAGTTGTTGGGCCCTTGGGGCAAAAAGTGATAGGGGTCTTCTGCCAGTCCCCCCTTTGCATTTCAAAACCGTGTCTTTTTTTGGGAAAAGGGGGGGTACTCTGGGACCGCTGTACCTGCTGTTTATTTTCCTACCCCCCGAATTGTTTTTTAACTTTTTTAGCCTAATTTTTCTGCCCAAAAGGGGGGAGCACATATCCAGGTATGTTTGGATGTTCCCCTTTTCCCCCCCGTTTAAGTGTAAGAAGAAGCGTTGTTTCCTTTCCCCTAGACTTTAATGGGGCATCGGCGACTATCGGGTATCATCAGATAAAATTGCCGATACGACTAGAAAACCATGACGATTGTTGACACAATCCCCATCCTAGCGGGGGTTTGGTTTTAGATTAGGAGAACAATTGGTGGTTTTGGGGCTAGGGGAATTGAGGATCTGTCTGTGTTTTGGGGCTGGGATTTTTGGGGGGGCATGTGTCCCGCATTTAAGGGGGACTCCCTTTGTCTGAGGATACTTAAGGCAACAATTCCTTGGCACCAAACTACTACCCCAGATGACTAGATGATCACTAATATCCAATGTTTGCGTTTAAGTTTTTTTTTTGCTACCCATGCTGACTCGTTATCATTGAAACGCATTTGGGGGAGCATAATCCAGGATACTAGGGATAACTATTAGGGTGTAACAGGTGCATGGTGTGCAGGACTGTTCTTTTCAGGATAACAGTCCCACTATGGGTTGTTATAGGGCTATAGGATGGTTAATAATCATCTTATTCCAGTAGGGTAAAGCACAAATCCCTGAATATTAATATATTTTCTACGAACCGAATAAAACAAGATGTCGTACAGTAAGGAAATAATTATTTGATTCTTGCTACAAAAA
This sequence comes from Phyllomedusa bahiana, assembly GCA_025379985.1. Taxonomy (NCBI): domain Eukaryota; kingdom Metazoa; phylum Chordata; class Amphibia; order Anura; family Hylidae; genus Phyllomedusa; species Phyllomedusa bahiana. Next base: position 134,685 of record JAODAL010005093.1, read on the forward strand.
CATGAAAAAGTCTATAATTTTAAGTTTAGGTTAATTTTAAAATTGAGAGATAGAAAATCCAAAATAAAATCCAGAAAATCAAATTGTATAAATGTATTTGTGTCACAATGGCACAGTGGGTCCGTGGGCCACCGTAAGCGATGGGGAAAGCCCCCGGGGTCAAGTAGAACCCGTTTCCCCAGAGCCCCCCAAGCGGGATGGACTTGCTGCGGCGGAAAATACCAGGTGCTTCCCCTGGGGGAACTTGCTTGCGGGGAAGCCAAAGGGGGAGCGTGGGACAAAACGTAAGGCAGGCGAGTCGGGAAAGGGAGTGGTTCAGGGCAGGGGGGGCAGCGGGGTTTTTTGGTCAGAGACAGAAGCTGAACGCTACGGGTACACAAAAAGACAATTCTGGGGACAAGGGGAAACCCTTTCCTCAATAGGCTATAGGGGGACTAAAGATCTGGGTGTGAGATGAGGAAGAGGGAAAACTTAAAAAGGCAGCACCCCCGGGGAGACCATACCGGCGTCTGTCCCTTTAAATTGAGCGCAGTATCGCACCGCCCGGGGGGCATTGCAGTAGCGCAATACCCGGGGTCGGGGAAACCCGCTCCCCCCAGCGGGGGGGCGGGGAGGGAGATGGACGCACCCGCAGCCTGCCCCACAGGCTGCGGCGCCGTCCATGACAGTGCCCCCCCTCCCCTTGGGCCTCCCCCTTTTTCCAGCCCGGAGGAACCTCCATACTAACCTACGGTCCAGAATGTTATCCTCCGGCTTCCAAGACCTTTCCTCGGGCCCGAACCCCTTCCAATCGATGAGGAAATATCATTTCCCCCTAATCACCTTCATATCCAGGATCTCTTTTACCAGGAAAACGTTAGTGGCGTCAGTTACAGGAGACTGAGGGACCGCTTTTTGAGAAAACCGTTTAAGAACCAGGGGTTTGAGTAGAGAGACATGGAAGGAGTTGGGGATGCGCATGGAAGGTGGGAGCCGAAGTTTGTAAGCCACCGGGTTTATGCGTTTAAGCACCTCAAATGGTCCCACATAGCGGGGTCCCAATTTGTAACTTGGAATGATAAGACGGACATATTTAGCCGACAGTCACACTTTGTCACTGGGAAAAAAAACTGGGAGAGGACTCCTCCTCTTATCTGCCTGAGTCTTCGTGTATGCTGAAGCTCGAAGCAGAGACTGGCGAGTCAGGGCCCAAATGGCCTTCATGTCTTGGACCAACGCATCCGCTGCCAGGAACTCAGATGGGGATGCTAGTGGGAGAGGTGGGCGGGGGTGCAGGCGGTACATGATGAAGAAAGGAGAGGCGCCCGCGGATTCCGAATCTAGGGAATTGTAGGAAAATTCCGCCCATGGAAACAGATTGGACCAGTCATTCTGGCGAGCCGAGACAAAGTGGCGTGAATAGTTCCCTAAGACCTGGTTTACTCTCTCCACCTGGCCGTTCATCTGAGGGTGGTAAGCCGAGGAGAAATCGAGTTTCACCTGCAGTTGTGAAAAAAGGACCCGCCAGAATTTAGACACGAACTGGACCCCCCGATCCGAGACTATTTGTAGGGGCAACCCGTGCAAACGAAAAATATGGTGGAAAAACAAGTCGGCCAGGCGTGGGGCAGAGGGCAAACCCGGCAACGGGACACAATGCGCCATTTTCGAGAACCGATCTGTGACCACCCAGATCACGGTGTTGCCAGAAGAGGGGTGAAGATCGGTTATAAAATCCATCGCTACGTACTGCCAGGGACTGGTAGGGATGGGCAAGGGACGCAGGAGCCCGACCTGTCTGTGACAAGGTGTTTTATTACGTGCACAGGTGACACAGGCCTCTATGAATTCTTTGACATCCTTAACGAGGTCCGGCCACCAATAGAACCGTGAGATAAGAAGACAGGTTTTGCGAGCCCCAATGAGCAGTGCCCCCACTTCAAGATCCTTCTTCGGAGTGCGGGGCTCACATATGTTTTCCCTGGCGGGACATTCCGGTGGTCGACAGGAGCTGCGGAGACAAGACGCTCAGGGGGTATTATGTGCTCGGGGACCACTTCCTCCCCGACCACGTCGGAGGCGCGTGACAGGGCGTCTGCCTTAAGATTCTTTTCTGCGGGACGGAAGTAGATCTGGAAGATAAAGCAGGAAAAAAAGAGCGACCAACTAGCTTGGCGCGGATTGAGTCGCTGGGCCATCTGAAGGTACTGGAGGTTCTTATGATCCAAATAGACACTGATGGGATGCCGAGCTCCTTCCAGCAAATACCGCCATTCCTCCAGGGCCAGTTTGATGGCTAGTAACTCCCAGTCTCCTTTCTGCCAGAGAGAATGTTTTGGAATAGAAGCCACAGGTGACCGTCTTGCCCGTGGGCCCCTTTTGCGTGAGGACCACTCCGACTCCAACAGATGAGGTGTCCACTTCAAGCGAGAAGGGCTTAGCTGGTTCCGGCCTTGACAAGATAGAAGCAGAGGCAAAAGCGTTTTTTAGTTTCACGAACGCTTCTTCGGCCTCGAGGGGCCAACTTTGTGAGTTAGCATTTTTCTTCATGAGGGCCACGATAGGAGCTACCAGCATGGAAAAGTGTGGGATAAACTGCTGGTAATAATTACAAAAACCCAGAGAACATTGTATAGCCCGAAGGCCGACTGGGCGAGGCCATTGCAACACCGCAGACAACTTTGCCTAGACCATCCGCAGGCTTTGGTCTGAGATAATGTAGCCCAGGAATGGGAGGCTAGTTTGGTGGAAGACGCACTTCCCCTGGCACAGGGTTAGAAGAGTCGTTTCGGCGGAGGACGCCCGAGCTGGTTCCTTGAAAACACCGCAGAACTCCTGGAGAAAGGTCTGTAGATCCGCCGTCACTGGATCGTTCTGATCCCTCAGGGGTGTGGCCCATGCCAAGGCCTTCCCAGAAAGCAAGCTGACCACGAAAGCCACTTTTGAGCACTTCATGGGGAACTGGTCGGCCATCAACTCTATGTGCATGGAGCACTGGGTGATGAAACCTCGGCACTGCTTGGAGTCCCCTTCAAACTTCGACGGTAGCGGCAACCGGAGCTTGGGACCCACCGTCGCAGGCAGAGAAGCTGGAGGCGAGGTAGCCACAGTTGAAAAGGTGGCTGCTGTTGGTTCGCCAGGAGTTGCTGCAACATGACGGTTAGCTAGTCCAACTGCTGTGCCTGTTGCGCGATCTGTCGTGACTGTTGCGCAACAACTGCTGCAAGGTCCGCGTCGCCAGGCAAAGGCACTTTGATGGGATCCATGGCCAGATCTTACTGTCACGATGGCAGTAATGGATCCGCTGGACCACCGCAAGCGATGGTGAAAGCCCAGACCAGGGAGCGGAGTCTAAGTAGAACCCGGTTTTCACCAGAGCCCGCCGTAAAGCGGGATGGACTTGCTGCGGCAGGAAACTACCAGGTCGCTTCCACTGGCGGAACTTGCTTGCGGTGGCAACCAAGGGTGAGCGTGGTACAAAATCGTAAGGCAGAGGCGTGGTTGGGGACAGGCGGTAGAACAGGGCAGGCGGCAGAGGTTCATGGTCAAAGGACAGAAGCTGAATGGTACGGTACACGGGAGAGACAATCACGGCACCCGGAACGCTTTCTCGATAGGTTATAGGACACTTAAGATCCGGCAGTGAGATGAGGAAGAGGCAAGGCTTAAATAGGGTCAGCACCCGGTGAGAACAATCACCGGCGCGCTGTCCCTTTAAACTGAGCTGCAGTATCGCGCGTGCCTGCTAGGGGGCGAGAGCGCACCCAGTTGGCAGTAGGAGTACGCGCCCGAAGCACAGCAGGAGCGCGGCGAGGTAAGTGAAAGTACATCAGGGGGACAAGTGCGCCCACGGCCCGATACCCGGACCGCGGAACCGCTCGCCCCCGGAGCCGGGGAGCGGGCAGGGAGATGATCCCTGACCAACCATTAAGAGTTCTGGCTCCTACAGACCATTCAGATGCTCCTAATCAACATGTTACCTGAATTAACGACAGCTTTCTTAAATAGTCACCTTTATAAAAAGACTCCTGTCCACAGACTCTTATCAGTCAGACTCTAACCTCTACAACAAGGGCAAGACTAAAGAGCTTTCTAAGGATGTCAGGGACAAGATCATAGACCTGCACAAAGCTGGAATGGGCTACAAAACCATAAGTAAGACACTGGATGAGAAAGAGACAACTGTTCAGTAGTAAGAAAATGGAAGAAATACAAAATGACTGTCAATCGACATCAATTTGGAGAACCATGCAAAATCTCACCTCGTGGGGGATCCTTGATCTTGAGGAAGGTGAGAGATTAGTCTAAAACTACCCCAGGGGAATTTGTTAAAGATCTCAAGGCAGCTGTGACCACAGTCACCAAGAAAACTATTGGTAACACATTATGGCGTAATGGTTTAAAATCCTGCAGTGCCGACAAGGTCCCCCTGCTCAAGAAGGCACATGTGCAGGCCCGTCTGAAGTTTGCCAATGAACACCTGGATGATTCTGTGAATGATTGAGAGAAGGTGCTGTGGTCAGATGAGAAAAAAAATTGAGCTCTTTGGCATTAACTCAACTCCCCGTGCTTGGAGGGACAGAAATGCTGCCTATGACCCAAAGATACCGTCCCCACTGTCAAGCATGGAGATGGAAACATTTATGCTTTGGGGGTGTTTCTTACTAAGAGCACAGGACTACTTAACTGCATCAATGGGAGAATGGATGGAGCATGGACCGTAAAATCCTGTGTGACAACCTCCTTCCCCCGCCAGAACATTAAAAATGGGTCATAGCTTGATCTTCCAGGAAGACAATGACCTAAAACATACAGCCAAGGCTACAAAGGAGTGGCTCAAAAAGAAGCACATTAAGGTTATGGAGTAGCATAGCCAGTCTCCAGACCTTACTCCCATAGAAAACTTATGGAAGGAGTTGAAGCTTCGAGTTCTCAAGCGGCGGCCTCAAAATCTTAATGATTTAGAGATGATCTGCAAAGAGTGAGCCAAAATTCCTCCTGACATGTGTGCAAACCTCATCATAAAATACAAAAAACGTATGACTCCTTTGCTTGCCAACAAGGGTTTTTCCGCCAAGTATTAAGTCTTGTTTGCTAAAGGGACCACATACTTATTTCTCTCAGCAAAATGCAAATAAATTTACATAATTTATACAATGTGATTTTCTGGATTTTATTTAGGATATTCTATCTCTCAATGTTAAAATTAACCTTCCCTTTAAATGATAGACTGTTCATGTCATGGTAAGTGGGAATCTTACACAATTAGCAAGGGATCAAATTTTCTTCCCTGTATGCCCACTGCTGGTTGGGAAGTCCAATTTTTGGTTCTATTAATGATATGTAAATAAAAGTTGTTTTATTGAAATATCTTTCTCTTTAGTGTTGATATAGTAGTATTACTGTTGAATCTACAGAATTTGTGTCAGATTCTTGTGTAGCCAGTGAAGTGACGTCGACAGAGAATAAGAGGAGCCGCAGACAGAGTATCAGCGAGCAGTCCCCATCTGATTCCAATGAAGGTGAGGTCTATTGCTTATTATATACCCTCTGGACTGTTCACCTGCAGCCCACGCCTACGTTCCAGTTCATTGCAGTGGCATGTAAGTGGGCTAGGTTATGCCCCACACGGACTTACTCGGGTAAGTTGGTTTTAACCACTGCTTACCCCACATATACCTGTTTGGTGTCCCTGCTATTTATTTAACATATATACTTATATCCAGGACATCTTGTCTGAATACGCTCCTGCAATCTATGCATTTGTGTCTTTATTGACTATATCTGTGACCCTACTGCTTACATATATTCTGTTGTCCCCTGAGGAATCCCTATAGAACTTAGAAAGGAAACGTGGCGGGACTTTTTATTTGGACTTTGGATTAGTACCGCTTGGGCCCCCATTTATCAGGGAGCATCAGGGTGTTGTAGTCAAGTTTCCGGGTGGGGCTGTCCTTATTAGGACGATGTCCTCATATTGTTTGATAGGCAGTCTGTAGCAAAGGGTTACTTTGGCCCCCACACCTTTGATATCTGTATTTATTGGTTTAGTGTAAGCCTTTTTTCTTTTGGATTTTATGGATTATTGCTAGTGCGTATTTTATTAGACCATAAAGGTTACGTTTTATGTCTATTTTTCCAGTGATTAATTTTTGATTTGAGATGGTACATCATACCGAGTTAGAGATACACATAGCTTTACTTATCTTGTTATTTGATATATACCCTCTGGAGCAAGTTACATAAGTAAAGTAGCACTTCTGATTGGTTCATAGACTTTAGCACCTGGTGGACATTCTGCATCCAATTGGTCAATACACTTAAAATTAAACCACTGAAATTTGGTTTAACAATTTTAAATTCCCTCTCTTAGGGCATTTTTTGGGACTCCCCTGGCCTCGTTCCCCATTTTCGTTACCCATTAGCTCTAAAAACATAAGCCCTTTTCCCCGGGAATTCTAACACCAAGTTGGCCTCACCCCGGGTGCATCAATTTCACAGGGCGGTTTGAAAAAACATATCAAGAGGGAAAAAACCATTTTCGGAGACATCGGGACACTTTCCCGGGGACAGTTTTCCAAAACTTTTTCAATCCATTTAAATTTTTAATTTATGGCCCCTTAAAAATTGAAGCATTTATTCCCAAAATTTTTTGCAATTCGGGTCTAGAAAACCCAAAAAACATGAAAATTTTCCCCTTTCCTAACTCTCTAAAATAGACCGTGCTCTAAAACCTTGTATACAACAATGAACGTAAAAAGTCATTGCCACCAGTGGATCCTCATGGACGTAAGTGAGGAGGGCAGAGGTCGGTGTGTGCCCCAAATGTCCACGCCCAGTTATTTTTTTTTTAAAAAATTATTTTTTTTATTTAAAAATTTTGATCAATAACTAACATTAGCCCCCAGAGGGCCCCAAAACAAAAAATTAAGAAATTTGGGTGGGGATTTTGGGAAAGGGGAAAAATTATGGGGAATGGGAAGGGGGGGGGGGGGAGGTATTTGGGGGTACAAAGAGCTCTTTTACACATTTAATAAAAAATTGGGATAAGTACCAAAAGTTAGATTTTCATCATACAAGCGGTATTTGTATAAAACCCATAAATGGGGTTTTTTGACACTTTAAAGGATTGTTCGGGTTGTGAAACAGCCAAAACCCACAAAATATCCCCCAAAACCCCAACCGGTAAAAAGCCACAGGAAGGTGAGTCAAGGGGCCCTCGTAAATGCTTCCCCCCAGCTTGAATTTGGAAGAACTTTTAAAATTCAACTGGGGGGGTTAGATATTGGGGGGGGGGAAATTCCCCCTGGTGAGGAGGATGCAATCGGGTTTGGGGCAGAAAATAAAACCTTGTGTTGGGAAAACCGGGTGTGCGAACATAAAAAAAAAGGCAAAAGGGTGGTCGTCGGGTTAAATTTTATTTTGGGGGGGGAGGTTGTGATGGTTTGTTTGGTTTTATGGTTATTTGCCTTGTGTTACAATATATCCATGATTTTTTTTAGGGGGATCGTTATATGTATTGTCAGGAGGGGGGGAGGCCCCGGTTTGTCTTCCTGATTGTAATCGGGGCCCGTCCCCAATAAGAGGCTTTTTCCTTTTCCGGGGCAGCAGTTCCTGGGGGGAGGGAAACCTTTTTAAATTTTCTGGAGGGGGAAAAAACCTTTTTAGTGTTTTTCCCGCAATTATTGAGGTTCATAAGGTCAATTTTTCCATAAAATTTTAGTTGGATTTGATTATAGAAAAATTGTTGTCCCCCTTCCTCTTTTTATGAAAAGCTCGGGCCTTTTTTTTACCCCTTCATTATCCCCTTTGGGTTTATGGTTTTCCCAGACCGAGAAAACAAAACTGTGAAAAATTTTTTAATATTTGTTTTTTTTTTTTCTCCCCAAACATGAAACTGAACAGTTCTTTTAAAAAAAAAAAACCAAAGGGCCGGGCTGGCCCAGGGTGCCCCCCCCGGTGTATTGATTTTTTGGGGGGCTCATGCCCTTTTTTACTCGGGCCAATTTTCTTTTTTTCCCTTTTCTTTTCGTTTTTGGGTTTTTTTTCTTTCCCAACCATTTTTTTCCTGTTATAACTTGGAAAATGTTGTGAAAACATAGGGTTTAAGGGTTCTATTGCTATTCTGAAGAGAAAGAAAATCAGTCTATTTGGTAACAGCCCTTTATTTTCCCTTTTCCCTTCAATTTTAAAAGCTAATAAAAAAAAAGGGAGTCCCCTTTTTAAAGGGGATTTTAAAATTTTTCCCTTGAAAATTTTTTTTAAAATTTTTCACTTGAAAAGTTTAAGGGTTTTTCATTTCCCGGGTGCCCAATTCCTTTGATTTCCCCAAAACCATTAAACACAAAAGCAACCGTCACTGTGGTCATAAAAAACCTAGGGAATGTGCCAGTTCTGAAGAAAAAACAGGACTAAAATGTTTGAGTTTGTTTCCCTTTTCTTGGGCTAGATTTTCCTTTACAGGGAAATTACTGTAATTAAGAATATCAATTTTTCCTTTAAAAAAATTGATTTTTTTACGGTAAATTTTTTTTTGGGGGAAAAAGAATTTTTTCATTTTTCCAAAATGCCCCTTTAGTCTTCCCCATCGCTGGGCCCAATTATCATGATGATCCAGACCTTTTACACCAAAAAACATGTTATGAGATCAAAAACAAAAAGTTCTCGGGGGGAAAAAGAAAATTGATTTTTTTTATTTTTTTAATACTTTTTTTTGAGACATTTCTTTTGCCCTTTTGGGGGTGCAGTCCAGTCTGTAAGTAAACACACCCAAAGGCTCCCCCCCCCTTAACAAATGGGTTTTTTCCACACAGCACCCCACTTTTTAACCCCCCTTCCTTCAACTTTTTTTTTGTGATTTTTCTAAAAGAATGTTTTTTGGGAACCAATTTTTACTTCCAGTTCTCCCCTCTTGTTGTGAACCCTTTAAAAATGTTGAACAAGGGGGGGCAAAAAAATTTTTTTAAAAGGGGGATTTCCGACTTTAAAACCCCTTTTCCCACTTTCTTGCAAAAAATGGTTTTTCCCGGGATTCCTTTTTTTATGGGGGTTTTCCCCCTGAATTGGGTTCCCCAGTTAATTTTCAGGTTGAAAAATAAACCAAACCTTTTTCCACTTTCGGGAAAAGAAAAGGCCCCCCCCCTGTTGTGAGTTTTTCTGGGGTAATGTTTTTTAACAAAAGGGATGTGATTTATTTTTAATAAAAACCCTTTTCCCCCCTTTTGAACAAAAAAAAGGCTTCTCCCCTGTTTTTTCAGTTTTTTCCTTTTGGGTAAAAAAATTTTTTTTTTTGTTTTTGCCCTTAAAAAATAGTTTTTTTGGGATTTTCTTTAAAACAAAAAACTCTTCCCACTTTCCAGGCAGGGACAATGGTCTTTCATTTCTTTGAATTTTCGATGCCTGGTTCTTTTTTTTTTTTGGGCCCCATTTGTGATTGATAATTTTTCTTTTTTTTAATAGGGGAGGGTTAGTTAATTCCCATGAGGGTCCCCTCTTTCCCGTCTTTCCCCCAAAAAAAAATTTTTTTTTTCCCAAAACAAAATTTGGGGAAATTTTAAAAATTCTATTTTTAAAAAAATGTTTCAAAATACGGGTCAGAAAACCCAAATTTTAAAAGGTTTTTTGCCTTTAGTCCCCAAAACCCCTAAAATTGGGCCCCAAAAAAAATGGGGGTTATTTGGGGACCAAAACCATTTTTTTTAACATGTGGCCCAAAAAGTCGACCCAAATGCGTCACTAACCTGCAGCACCAGTTTTACCCCCTTTAATAGAAGTTGATCAGATAGGCTGATCCCTCATAAAGCCATCTTTGCTGTTGTGTTTTTAAAATCAACGAAAACTCCCCCTTTTTATGACAGACCATCTTTGTTTCCTTTCATTGCCCCTATAGATTTTTCAATGATTCAATTTTTCCCTGGAACAAATATCATAAACCCGATTAAACTAGTGTTTCCCCAACCCCCCCCAAGCTATGATGCTACAGTGTGGTATGGAACTTTTCACAGCATTGAGGATGGAGAAAAAAAGACTAAGGGGATTTGGGTACTTGGCCCCCCGAGGGACCCAAAGGGTCCCAAAGGTGAAAACCCTGGGGGCTTTAAAATTTGTAAGTGTTAGGGGGAAAAGGTTTTCTCTTTATGTGTTTTCCTTTGCACCCCTCACTCTAAATTCTGTATCTGCCCCCCAGTTCGGTGACTGAAATTTTTGTATTGTACAGGGGGGTTTGTCCCCTTTTGGGGGGTTACATTGTACAAAGGGACTGAATTTTGGGTGGGAAAAAATCAGCAGGAATTTATGTGATATTTTTGAAACCTTTCTCCTCCTTTGGGAAAGGGGCAAAAAAGAATTTTTGGGGAAAGTAAAGGGTTTTTGGGCCGATTTTTAAGGCCCAAAATTTAAAGAGAAGATTTCGGAAGGTTCTTACCAGTCACTGACACGGGACCCGGGTTTTCCCGTCCCTCATCGCTTCCTTGGGGCCTTTCCTGCAAGGATTCCATATTAAGGACCCCGAGAAAAGCAACAAGGAGCCAGAGGTTTTTTCCTACAATCAGGGGGGAAAGGGCAAAACCCCCCAAAAAGGTAGGAACCAATTTGTACTAAAAATGGAAAAGGGGTTTTCCCCAAGTGGGCATCAAAAACTTTACCAACATTCCCAAAGGGTTGTTTCAGAACTATTGTTTGTGGCCCCCTTTTGGGAAGGGGTCTATCCTGAAAGAAGTGCCCCATTCCCATTATTAGTTTAAAGTCACAGCTTTTACAAAAACTCATTACTGGGGTTTCTCCTCTTTTAGATGGTTTATTTCCCCGGTGCCCCAAAACTGCCCTTCATTTTTTAGATGAGGGGTGCACTAATGTCTTTTAAAAAAAAGAAAGATTATGTCCATAAAATGGTGAGTCCCTGACCCGTATTCTTTTTAGCCCCTTGAGGCTCCCTTTACTGGCCCTTTTGCTGTTTTTTTTTTTTAAAATGGTTTTTCATTTTCAGAACTTTACATTCATTTCCCATTGGGAAACTTTATTGCCCAAATGCAAATTTCCAAACCCGGAGGAAGGGTTTTACAATTTTTTATAAACCCGAAAAACCCCTTTTTAGCCGTCCCAAAAAATAAAAAGCTGAGATTAACGTTATACTTTTAATGCTTTTCTGGGGAGATTAGGAGAAGCTTAATTTCAAAACAATCTTAGAGGGTTTCCCGGAATCCTAAACTTCATCCCCCTGATCATCCGTGGGAGGTTCTGGGTCTTTTTCTTTGGCCCTCGCAGGAATATTGGGAATGGGGGGCAAACTTCGGGGGGGGAAATTTTTCCCCACTGGACCACTATAGGACATTAAAAAAAAAAATCTATTTTTTCTATTGATGATCAGATGATGGGGGGTCTAGGTGGGCCCCCACACCCGGTCTCCTTTTTACCCCCGTGATGTGAAAAGGGGCGGCTGGGAACCCCCCCAAACTTTCGTCCCCTTTTTAAAGATCCTTGGGTCCCCCCCCAAATAATCCCAATTTCCCCCAGGGGAGAAAAAAACAGCGGACATTTCCTGACACCCTTTTAGGGGAACCCGGGCAAAAGGGACCCAAAGATACAATTTCTCCAGGGCCCCTTTATCCCCCTTTAGGGTTTTTAATTTTCCCAGATTTCCCCGCAGCGCTCCCCCTCTCCCGTCACCAGCTCAGTATCCTGCGCTCAGCCCCTAGGTTCTTTATGTTTTCAGTGAATGAGGTGGAGGGTCGGGGTCTGGGTTCTGCTCCTTCTTTGACACCAGGGGGGGGGGGGCCCCCCCACTCACAGATGAATTCTTCACTTTCTGTGTAACCTGTGTTTTGGGGGGACCCCGATCAAATTTCATAGATTTTAAGGGGGTCTTAACCCTTCCCGTTTTTGTCCCGTTTTTATTAATGGATAGGAGGATGTAAAATGAGAGCTCACCCCTCCCCCGGGGATTAAAGGGGGATTTAATTTTTCCGGGTTGGTTTAGCTCTAATATCCGGGCCCCCATCTGGGTTTTTCCTTGTCCATCCCCCTTTTTGGTCACTGGTTTTAGAGGGGAAAAAATGGTTTTTTAAAAGAAAAATTTTTACCCGTGGGGTTTGAACTTCGAAAACAAAGGTTATGAGGGTTTAAAACACGTTTTAAGAATCATTTTTGTGAAGCCTAGGGCCCCCCCAAAAGGGGGGATTTTAGGGGGCCACCCGGGCGTCCCCGCCTCCCCCGCACCCCTTTTATGTCCCCCCCGGTTTTCCCCTTTGACTTATTAACCCCACGGGTGTGTTTTTTTAAACACACCACCCGTAATCAAGGTGGGGCGCTGGGGCTTCTGAGCCCCCCTCACCCTTTTGGGGGGGAGGAAAATTTTCACTGGCTATTAAAATTTAAAAAGGGCTAAAGATATACTTTATTCCCCCCCCATATGATGAAAAAAAAATTATATAATTTTATTTATTTTTAAAAAAAAAAGTTTTTAAATTTTAAAACTTTTTTTTAAGGCAAAAAAGGTTTCATAACTTTTTTCCCCCAAAACCAGGGGATCCCAGGGGGTATTACCCAAAAAAAATTCCCACTAAGACCCTATACCACCCAACCCTTTACCACTTTCCCGACTGAATTTAAAACCCCCCACACAATGGGGCTGGGAATTTTTACCACAATACCCGGACCAACCTTTTCACCCCCCACATCGGCTGAATAATTCCACAACACCATGACCACATTTCACCCCCCACATAGTAACTGAATTAATTCCCAAAAACACCATGAAAAACATAAACGTTTTTAACCTTAGTGAACCCGAACAATAATCAAATTTCATTAATGGAAAATTAAAAACCCTTGCACTACAAAAAAAATATTTTCGCCCTTAAAAAAGATCATTTCAGTTGTAATACCCCCTTGTTTGGCATGCGCTCGGGTTCAAAATTTTAAATGGGTTACAGTAAAAAATTTTCATGCCGGGGCTTACCGGAGCGTCTTGTTTTAGGAAATGTTCTCTCTTTTTTAGAGTTTTTTTCTCTTTTTCCCTTTTCATCTCACATCTGGGCCAAAAGACTACCCGGGAAAAACATTTAAACCCTTTCCCCCCCTAATTTAAGGGGTTTTTAGATTCTTTCTTTTTTTGCATTTTCCCCCCCCTTTCCCAAAATTTCCCTTTTTAAAATCCCCCATCCTTTGTGCCCCAATGGGAATAAAAGGGCCCCTCCGTGCCCCAAAAAAATAAAAGTGCTCCCCCTTTGTGTACCAAATTTTCATCTTCTTTTTTTTCACCATATTGTAGGGAGTAAAACCCCCAAAAGAAGGGAGATT